>PVJC01045788.1:0-13572 GCA_004026665.1 Murina feae
TCACATCTGTGACAGGTAAAAATATGCTTTTTTGAGAAACAGCGCCATCTGTTGGACATAAAAGCAACACACGCTACGAACTTAACAATATTATTCAGTCTAACATTCAAAGCCAGGCAGTCACATACAAGTCCATCGACACTGTTGTGAAAGTGGATGAAAAGGGCCGGGGCTGGGCTAGGGCTTGGGGCGCAGGTGGCCACTGTGGTCCCTCCCAGGCTGGTGGCCGAGGGCTCACAGGGAGTGTGGCGGGCAAGGGCGGGGGAGCTTCCTTGGCTCCTTTTCCCTCCGGCTTTTGGGAGGCTCGTCAAGGGCCCCTGCTGGCAGGAGTCAGGAGTGGCCAGGTTGCTTCGGGTGTGGAGTGCAGGGTGCAGGGCGCAGGCCACCAGTGGAGAGCATGGGTGCAGGCCTGCGCTGGGGGGCCCAGACTGCAGAGGCGCACGTGTGCAAGGCCAGACCAGCGGGGCAGGGCGGGGGCAGCGGCGTGCCAGGGGCAGCTGCTTGGGAGGGTGCATTGTATACTCATAAGCATTGTGCAATTAGACATAGTAGAAACATGCGCTTTCTCTTTTCTTTCTTTTCCATTTAACCAGACTGAGCCACAGCAATGCGTGGCCAGGTACAGCTAATATATACATATATATTCTTACTAGAGGCCCAGTGCACAAAATTTGTGCACAGGGTTGGGGGGCGTCCCTCAGCCCCACCTGCACCCTCTCCAATTCATGATCCCTTGGGGGATGTTCGACTGTTGGGCCTAAACCAGCATTTGGACATCCCTCTCACAATCTGGGATGCTGGCTCCTAATCGTTCACCTGCCTGTCTGCCTGATCACCCCTAATTGCCTCTGCCTCAGCCCATGCCACTGTGGCTTTGTGTGGGAGATGTCTGCTCTACCTGGTCTAATTAGCATATTGCCCTTTTATTAGTATAGATATCATAGGACATTTTCCATAAAAACTATATATTCCAAAAAATATATCATCGAAAGGAGTAATATACTCCATTATATAATTTTATGGGTTTTAAAAATGTTTTGTGCATCAGTTCAAGATGCTCTGGTCTAAAAAACAAACAAAAAGACATTCAAAGAGTATACTGGTGTGACAGAACTCTGCAGTTGAATGAATGAAAGATTAAAATGTGTCATCTATTATTTCATAACCAGAAGTATGACATAGAGATTGAGCTCATTACCAAAGCCTTGTGGACTCCCTCTAAACAAACTTTTGAATAATCAAAAGAATGAAAAGCTGTTATACCACAATTTATCAATATATTGATTTTGTCATTAAAAACCAGCCATCATGGCTAGGTGGACCCCAGTTGCACTGGTGGAAAGTGGAAATAACAGGTCCTCCCATCATGGGAGGGATGCTGGACCTTCCCATGGCATCACCTGGATTCTGCACAGGTAGGTTCCAGGTGGTTGGAAATAAAGTGCAACTGCAGGTGTGTCTAAACACAGGGATAGTGCTGGAACTTGCATCAATAATGGATTTGATGTAGCTGGGAAAGCCCTCATTGGTCTGATAAAAGGTGGAAACAGACAAGTCTCATAACATGCCTTTATTCTCCATGGTGGTGGCTGTTGCAGGTGTAGGATGTTTTCTCTGTCCAGGTGGGCCATGGGTACACCGATGGCAAGTGTGAACACTAGGGCCTCCATTCATGGGAATGGTTACACTCAGCCATCACCACACTACCTGTGTTATGCACAGGTGAGCTTCAGGTGATCAGATTTAAGGTGGAACCAGCAGTATATCCAAGCACTGGGGTGGTGCATGCTCCTCCTCCTGCAGCAGCCAATCTATGGCCAGATGGATGGCTGCTTGTATGGCCAAAATGAGATACAGAAGCAGTACTGTGTGCCTTCCTAAGTCCATCTCTAAAGTTGATGTTCTGGATGCCTGTGAATGAGGGGGGCCTGGGGTGGTCATACTAACCTTATAGCTCCCATCCTCCATGGGAGTTGCAGGACCCACAATAACAAGTGGGTCTGCAGATGTGCTGGCAGTGACTTATTGTCTCCAATGTTAGGTGTTTTGATGACAATTCCAATGCCAACAGCAGTAGATGTGCCACGTGGGCTGTCACCAATGGCCAGCTAGTTTTGCCAATGGTGTCAAATGTGGTATCTGGCAATTGCAAATCTGTACTACCTGAGCATTATGCTGCCCTGGCTGGCTGATCTGCAGGAGAAGTTAAGCTCACATCTTGTGCTGAGGGATCACCTTTCCCAACAATTAAGGGTTTAAAGGCTGCAGCCCATCACTGGCCCCAGATGTGGGCTAAGAGGTGGTTCCTGGGTATAAGGGAGGGTTGGAAACCCGGTCCCTCTGCTTATAACGTTTTAGGTAAATGGGTGGAGACATCAGTTGAGGGAATGCTGCCACTGGGTGGTATGTTGTCAGAATTAGGAGATGCCATGGACAATTGGCAGTCGTTTCCCTGGAGACGGGGACGGAATGGAAAGGGACAGCCTGGGAAGGAGTGGTGTCTGTAGCCTCAGTGTGAATGGCAGGGCTGAAGATCGCAGAAGCAGAGGTGATTTCAGAACCCATAGGGGCAATCTGATGCTAGCAGGAGCACTGGGGAGAGGTCATCAGGCGTCCCTAAGTTGGGCTGACATGTGTTTGGGGGCCAGTGGGATGGTTTAAGGTAGAGCAGCAGTCCTTCAATGCAGGTGGGTCAGTGGAGCGACTGCAGGGGCCTGTGCTCCCCACTGTACTGGTCTGTAAACTGGCAGGAATCTTATACTAGAGTCGATAGATGATATGATTATGGCAGCACAGCAAAAGAGAGTAGTGTTCATTTCCATGTCATCAGCATTTAAAGTTGGCTGTGAGGTCAAATCTGCTGTGAGGGTAGCAGGGACCTGCCAGTTTGTGCAGCCAAGGACAGGGTGTCTGCAATTTCGGAGCCAGGTGGAGAGAAAGAAGAGGCACTGCCATCAGCCATAACCACTATTTTGTCCTCCAAGATCTTTTTACTCTAACACTCCGTGTTCTCCAAGGTGCCCAGGTTTTCGTCATCAGCAAGGCAAGGCCGCTCAGGAGGTAGGGTGGGGGCAACCCACTTAGTCCCACGGCAGCAGGGGCAGCGGTAGCACAAGTGGCATGGAAATTTGGTATTTGCAGGGCTTCCTGCCAGTAGAAGCCAGTGGAGAATTGCTCCTTGGGTGGGAGGAGGTAGTGACACTGGCCAGCTGGGCGGCTGGTCTTCACCAGCACTTCCTCTGTGGATCTCTCAGCAGCAGGGGGCAGCATGGGGTTGGGTCAGAGAGCACTGCTGCACCTGGGCCAGGACTCAGAGGAGGCGGGCCAGGCCTCAGAGGATGCAGGCCAGCTCTCTGAGGCTGCAGGAGCTGGTGATCACCTGGCCTTCAGAGGAGGAGCACCTGGGAGACGGCTGGGCATTCCCACTCAGGCTGCCTATGGGTGCTGGGGATGGAGGTCCGAGGCCGAGGACTACACTTGGGGACTCAGTGGTCTTCAGGGGCCTGGTTGTCAGTGGTGGAGCCCCAGTGCTATGGGGGCTGCCCCCATCCTTCTGTCCGTTGTTCTCTACCTGATCCTCTTTTCCTTTGTCATCCCTTTTGGGCGCTCTCCTGGGACCTTCCCCTCCATCTCCTTTGGGCCAGAAAGTAGGATAGTACCACCTTCACAGCCTTGATTACCTGCTCAGGTGGTGAACGGGGGAGAGAAAATCTGGGACCTGGGAGATGGATAGAGATGATTTTTGAGGGTCCAAAACTTCTGGAATTATAATCAGACAGCATGAGCTTCTTTGGAGGGTCCTTCCAGTTACCAAGGTGAGGATCCCTGGAGGGAGGTGTGATCCTGAGGAGAGGACAGTGCCTTCTGGGCATGAGGTAAAAGCCAGATTGTAAAGGTGCATGGTCCCCGGGGAATGCCCAGCTGTGCGTAGCAGGTGTTTGGCACCTGATGGTCCTCCATGAGGGCTCTGCCTGAGTCATATGCGTCAGACCTCGCCCTGCCTGACCACCGGCTCTCCAAGTGCTTTGGTGCCTTCCCTGAGGTCCAGGAAGCCAAATCCTGCTCAGAGCCAGTGCCAGAGCCACTCAGATCCCACCCGGATGTGGCCCACCTCCTCCTGGACCTCCTCAGCTTCTCTGTGAGGCTTGGAGTCAAGAGCACTTTTTCCATGGCTGCTCTGGCCGCCAGCCTCACAGACCAGGAGTCAGCGTTTCTTAGGAGTGGACACGGGGCCCTGGCCTGCTGCACCTAACAACAACCCAGAGAAGAGCTAGCAGGTAGTAGGGACTGAAGCCAAATAGCTGAGGTATTAATAAATAAAAAGTGAGCCTTTTCCCCAGTTGCCTTCTTTGGGGAAAAATAACTCTGTCCTTGTCGGGCAGTGGAGAGGACGCGGGGAAGCATTTCTGCAGAGCCTTCTGTGGCTTTTGAAGCCGACAGGCAGTCAGCAGCCTTTGAAATGCCCAGAGGACACAGTCAGATGCATCTACTGACTTATCCTTTTCATTTTACCCTTTGAATGGGCTGGTTCATGAAAGAAATAGTTGAAGTGGCCTTTGCTTTGGGGACCTAAAACCCTTCCAAGTACATGGTCTTCTTTGATCGCAGCCCTACAATGAGTTTGGGGCCAAGTATAATATTAATTTAACAATCATCTGCTTTTGAAGAGTAGGCATTAAAATGGCATGTTTTAGTGTGGTATTTGTGAGCATTGTTTACCCTGCAACCACACACACACACACACACACACACACATACACACACACACACAATAGAGCTTAAGCCAGCACTGATGAATAGCTGCATTTGTTATATTGTTTCCAATTAAGTTGCCCCAAAGTGAAGAAATTTAATTATATGTCTACCAGAACACTAAATACTATAACATACTATCTGGTAAATAATAAAACAATTGATTAGAAAAAAAAAATAAACTGGATTTAACCATCTTTTTTTCTAAAATATAAGTGACTAAATAATAAATTAAATAAATATGATTGTTTTTGCAAAAAAAACAGCTATGAAACAGATTACTGTTTGGTGTTTTTTTTAAAACATAAAAGAAAAAAATAAAATGAAACACTTAGGAGAAGAGTTAATTAGTTGCATTAAGGTTCATTGTATTATTCATATGATCTTAAGTCCTAACCATCTAAGTGAACAATAAATAGGTATTTACCACCTCCAACTTCATTCTAGTGAAACTCAGATTTTATACAGAATAGGTGAATTTCAAAAATCTATTTGAATAAATAATTTCAGTATTTGGGAGCTACTCATATCTACACTAATAAAAGAGAAAGATAAAAATTGACTATACCTTCGTGACACCTACCAGCCAATCAAGAGTATGTAAATTAACCCAACAAAGATGGCGAGTTAATTTGCATATGTAGGTGCCAAGCAGCCGGGGGTGGGATGGGATGCTTGTGTTGTTGCCATGGCAAGGACACAGGCGTTCTGCCCCAGCCCAGCCATTGCTGGGCCCATGGGCAGTGTGGGAAGGCAGAAAGGCGGCTCTGGCCAGAGTGAAGGTGGTGCCAACAGTCAGGGGACGGAAGGCCCATTCTTGCACAAATCTTCATGCATCGGGACTCTAGTATGAATATATTTGTATCACTGAGAGCACTGACTGGACCTAGAGAGGTTGAAGCACTTTCCCAAGACCTCACACCTGGTGAGGAGCTGAACTGAGATTCAAATTCCAGCCCCAGAGCCCTATATCTTGTGTGCTTAACTATTATATTATATGCAAAGTTCTTTATATGTTATGTATATTAATACTTTTTTATGTGTCTCACAAATATTTTCTCCTAGGAGAAATATCATTTGATTTTATTTAATCATATATTTTAATCATGTGTCAATCCACTAATTATGTATGTCTACTTTAATTTAATCATATTTTACTTTAAAATGGACATATATAATTATATAATCTAATAAAAGAGTAAATGCAAATTAACCATCACTCTGAGACACCTAAGCCACACCCACCAGCCAAGCCATGCCCACCAGCCAATCAGAGTGGTTGTATGTAAATTAACCCAGCCAAGGTGGCAGTCAGCAGCCATAGAGCTAGAGCAAACAAGAGGCTTCCGCTGCACCAGCAATGGAGTTGAAACTGTCTGCCTAGGCCGGCTGGGCCTCTGTTCAAGTCAACAATGTTTCAATTATAGAAGCCATGGAGCTGAAGCAAACAGGAGGCTTCCTTTCCTGACTAGGCCTCCACTCAAGGCAACAAAGTTTCAATTATAGAAGATAAATAAACCCCAGAAACCTGTTTCCAGCCAGCCTTGCTAGGAGTTTGGGTCACTGGGGACTGTGGTCAGCCTGCAAAAAGCCATCAGCCCCTCACCCAGGCTGGCCAGGCATGCCAGCAGGTGGACATCCCCTGAGGGGTCCCAGACTGTGAGAGGGCACAGGCCAGGCTGAGAGACCCCCTCCCGAGTGCACAAATTTTTGTGCACTGGGTCCCTACTATTGATATATATAATTATAACTACATATCTAATCTAATAAAAGAGTAATATGCAAATTAACCATCACTCCAAGACATCTAAGCCATGCACACCAGCCAATCATAGTGGCTGTATGAAAATTAACCCAACCAAGTTGGCAGCCAGCAGCCATGAAGCTAGAGCAAGCAGGAGTATTCCGTTGCACCAGGAGTAAACTGTCTACCTAGGTTGGCTGGGCCTCTGCTCAAGGCATCAATTTTTTAATTATAGAAGCCATGGAGCTGAAACAAACAGGAGGCTTCATGCCTGACTAGGCCTCCAATCAAAGCAACAAAGTTTCAATTATAGAAGATAAATAAACCCCAGAAATATGATTCCAGCCAGCCTTGCTGGGATGTTGGGTCAATGGGAGTTGTGGGCAGCCTGAAAAGGGCCCTCAGCTCCTCACTCAGGCTGGACAGGCACCCCAGTAGTGACCTGAACCCTGAAGGAACTGTGGGCAGACTAAAAATGGCCTTCAGCCCTTCACCTCGGCTGGCCAGGCACCAGTAGGGACCTGAACCCTGAACAGGCTTGGGCAGCCTGAAAATGGCCATCAGCCCCTCACTCAGGCTGGCCACACCCCCATGGGGTGAGGGTTCTCATTGGGGTGCTTGGCTAGCCTGCAAACAGCCATCAGCCCCTCACCCAGGCTGGCCAGGCATACCAGCAGGTGGACATCCTCTGAGGGATCCCAGACTGTGAGAGGGCACAGGCCGGGCTGAGGAACATCCTCCTGCCCCGGCCGAGTGCACAAATTTTTGTGCATCAGGCCCCTAGTATCAAATAAAAACATAATATATGTTCAAAAACATATATAGTTTTATTTCAGGAATTCTCTACTAAAAGTCCTAGTGATTTTCTCCAACAATTTTATCTAATATTTTTTAGCTTTGTTATTTATGTTTAGGTCTTTAACTATGTTATTTTGAATATTTATTTTTATATGTATTTTGTAACCAGCCAGTTAAGGGATTGCCTTACTACTTCTAATAGCTTTTCTGTTGATCAGTTTTGGTTTCTTATGAAGACAATCATTGGATCTGCCATAATAATGGGTGGTCTCATTTCTATATCATCTTTTATACCACTATACAGAAGTCCTAGAATAATACTGAACACTTATAGTGATAGCAAATATCCATGTTTTGTTACTAAATGTATTGAAAAATATTTTTAGTGTTTTGACATTAAGTATGATGCCACTTGATACCTTTTATTAATTTTAATATAGTGGTTCCATTAGTTGAGCTAAATATAATTATTGTATCCTTGTAAATATAACTCCTCTATTTACAAATTACTATGGGTAATTTAATTGTTCTAAATAAAGGCAATTCAGTCATCATGGAGTATAGTGTTCATGTCAATCTATCATTAAATCACTTTTAAAGAAATATAAAGTCATCATACTTGTCTTATATGTGACTTTATTCCTTATAGTCATAGGAATGTATAAATAATTCAGATAATCCATCATGCCTACACTGTCTGATTTTCCAATCCTTTCATTATCCTGGCTTCATTTTGATGATAATTCCTTGTGTCTATTAACCAACAATATGTACTTTTTACTTAAATACCTTCATCATAGTTCTACAAATGTACTAGTTTCTTCCCAGATTCAGTTCCTTTGAACATTTTATTCTCTGACCTAAAATGTCTTTTGATCCTTCCTTTGTTTACCAAAATTCAATTTGCTTGAGAAATCCAGTTCATTGTATTTATAAAGTCATATTGAATTACTTCAACACCAGTTTCTCAAATGTTAATCTATGATACATTTTTCACTAACAGAAGGACAAATGAGAAAACTTTTTCTATGTTGGTCCATGAATATAAACCCTGAGTAGGAGAGTTCTAGTTTTCATTATTCTTTGTTATATTTGAATGTCAAAAGTACATTTATAGCTCAGGTTTTTGAGACAAATCTAATTTCAAATATCTGTTTGCCGTCCCATTAAACTACTAAAGTTTCCTGAAAATTCTATTATTGCAGCATTTAAATTACCTTTCTCAGTTTTCCATACCCAATAATGAAACAAAAATAATTCAATGAAACGTGGAATCTGATTTTGCTTTTGTAACATATGGTCATACATTTATATTACACAATACAACGCTTAAAAATAGGTAAAACTTGCATAATTTGCATAGACTATCTGACTTGTTTGCCAATTTCTTTAGAATCTTTTATATTGTCTCCTTTATATATTAAAATCTTACTGTTTAAGGAATCCTACCTAGAGTTAATATGGTATAGACACCCAATAGTTGCTTGCTGATTATTTTGGATAAATCCTCATCTGACTGAATAGAAAGCAAAATGAGATTTCTGTTAAAGGAAATCTTCATGAAGACAATCATTTTAAAGAGAGTTAATAACATAAACCATTATGAAAATATTCAGCCAGTGTAACAAAATAGAAAATGATAAAATATCCATTCTTGATTCAAATGGTTCCTGGAGATTTATGAATTATTGATCATCTCTGTGAGTACTGAAAACAGCAATTATTTGTGCAGACTTAGGAGAACTTGCTTCCATCTGCACTAAGAAGAAGTGAACACACTTCAGTTTCTCCTGGTCTCACACCAAAATGATAATATACTATGCTTATAGCAAAAAAAATCCTCCTGCCTCCAAAAATACACCAGAAACCTTTCTTTTCTATTTCAAAAACAGTAAAAGCACAGCCTAGGAGGTTGCTCTATAGGTGAAATAGCAAGACCTTTGTTTATGAGGAAAAAGACCATGTCACTCCCTTGCCTTGCCCTGGGCCACATACTGATGTGGTGAAAAGGAAGGAATGTCCTCCCTCTCTTACATTAAGTGCAAACCTTTATACATGTGCCTTATTTTGTTTCCCCTTGGGTTAGAACTGCTTCCACACAGTCAATTTGACCAGTTTTATTCAGTTAACTCCCGTGAATAAAAGCCAACTAATTTGTGCATAATGTTAAAATTC
Organism: Murina feae; assembly: GCA_004026665.1. Lineage (NCBI taxonomy): Eukaryota > Metazoa > Chordata > Mammalia > Chiroptera > Vespertilionidae > Murina > Murina feae. The sequence continues at coordinate 9,470 of PVJC01045788.1, forward strand.
AATGTAACATTCATTCTTTATATAATTACATAGTCACTTATAGTTTCATCTATATCAACACTATATTTATCTTAATAATCCCCCAACTTTCTAAGATATCTTTGCCTTTATTCCCGAAGGAAATTGTATTGGTTTTGACCTGAAATGGGATATGAAAGAAAGATCCTTCCTTCGGTGGAAAATATTTTAGGGAAGCAGCTTGGAAAATGTCATATCAGGGATTATTTTGTAGTGACTTTTTCTCTTTAAGATATATAGACCTGCTTGTCATTTATTTACATTAAGAAAATGATCGCTGGAATGCAGAAAAGCAGAATTCTTTTTTATTAAAGTCATATTTCATATAAATATTTAAATTTATATTGTTCCCTTGTGGAGTTTAATAAGATCTCTATGATTAATACAACAAGGACAGAAATTAAGTGGTAAACAATATTAATCAATTAAATTGAACCAATTTATTATAACAATTTTAATGACCTCTTTCCTTCCTCTTGGAGAAACAAAACTTACGAAGTTCTATACTAAGAAGAGCAAGCTGTTCCATGTCTTGTCGGAAGTACACAGATGATTCATATGAAATAATTATTCCCAGCAGATCCAAGTTTTTAAACTTGGAAACCAGTCTTGGAATAGATCCTCCATGGAATTCAATGTTTAACTTAAATGCATATTTTACCTTATGAAGTGTGTGTGTGTTTAAAATTATGGTATCAGTGGATTGAGAAGAGATTTTCCTCCATTGAAATTATAAAGAAACCCTGACATTATAAAGACAGCATGAAATTATAAAGAAAACATGAATAATCCATTTTCTTAATGTAAATGAATAGTACCAAAATTTAACCAGGGAGCAAGCATTGATGAAATGTAAGGTTTTGCCTAAACTGGACACAATTGTAAGAAAGTAAAAGTGAACTTCAAGAGGTTGTCCCAAGGGTCACAGATAAGAAGAAAAACCGCTTCAGGAAGCAAAAGAAGGAAACCTCTAAGTCTTTTCTCATATAATCTTAAGAATAAATGGAGGAGATAATAAATAAGTTTGAGTCCCTTAAAATCAATCCACATTTATTTACTTAGTATTTGCAATGTGCACATCTATCTAAAACAGTGGTTCTCAACCGTGGGTCACAACCCCTTTGGCAGTCGAATGACCTTTTCACAGGGGTCACCTAAGACCATCCTGCATATCAGATATTTACATTATGATTCATAACAGTAGCAATATTACAGTTATGAAGTAGCAACAAAAATAGTTTTATGGTTGGGTCACAACATGAGGAACTGTATTTAAAGGGCCAGAAGGTTGAGAACCACTGAAAAGCAAAGCAATTAGTTGGAAGATGGATAAACCTCCTAATGGCATCCAGGGCCATTTTCTTCCTCACCCTAAAACTGAGGAAGTTCAGTCTTGATTAGCCACTTCCTGAAAGAGGTAATAGTCACAGGTGGGTGTTCAAAAGTATTAGAAGAAGAAAAAAATGGACGCCAGGAATTATATGGTTTTGGTTGATTGGTTGGTTGTTTTGTCCCTTAACCTCTATCTTCAGTAGCTTATGAGGCTACAGGATTTACCCAAATGTTAGCATATAGCCACCTGACAAATAGCCAAGGTTAACAGTGGGATAAGGACATTACCAGGCTATTTCCCCATAGTGTGGACTGACAACCAGTAATAAAGACGTATTTACAGTTGTGTGGATAAAATATTTAAATGATCAAATTGGATTTGAGGAAATCTGCAATAAAAAATAATGTTACCAAGTACAAAAATGTATTTTATGTCACTTATATTGGAATTTGTTTTCTTATAAAGCTTTAATTGTATGAAAATAGGCTTCGAAAGAAATCCCCAAGAAACTGAACGTAAGTATAATGAAAACCAACAAAAAAATTAAAACATATCTAGGAAGGAAGAGAAACTGCATTTGGTGAACAACATATTATTGCTCCCTGTAGTGTACAGAGAACAGCATTCCATTTTATCATCATACACACAGAAAAGAACAAAATATTTTTCTGGGTTCCTTGGGATGCAATGGAAATCTCTTAAAGACTTTATTAAAAAAAGTCGAGGCAATAACTTATTCCAATACATATTTTATGCCGCTGGCCCAAAAGGTTATTGACTATTTTTCAGAACACTTTAGAAACAGGAATTTGAAGAAAGCCTTCTGGATGCCAAGAAAAATCATGAGTTGCTCATATATTTTGACAACTAGAGTTATCACATTAAAAATATTGAATGAGTTAGTAATATGTGAATTCCTAATCATTAGCCTTATTTTGTAATATCATAGGGTCAAAGGTAGCCAAGATTCATAAAATCTAATTTTTTATGAATTTGATTCTTAAAACCCTTATGTGCCCATAGGAAATTCCATGAACTAATATACATGAAGATATGAAGGAAAATGAACCAACCCAATTTATTTTTCCCTATGCACATATTCTTGTATATGTATAAAATCTTTCATAACAAAAAAAGTGAAGAATGAATAAGTACATTCCAATTTCACATAGAATAATATTTTGGATACTTCATAGTCTCAGGAAGGGACCTCAAACCAAGTACTAAAGTAAGATAAAATGAAATAGAATTGTGTGTATTTTAAATTATACAAAACTCAAGCCTTCCAGCCCATGGACCCTGGGACCAGAGCCACTGACTCATGGACTTAGCCAGTCAGCCCACTCAGAATCTCTGGCTGTGCTGACTAGTGAAGGGCTTTCCCTGCCAAAGCCAGGAGGTAAAGACTAGAAGAGGTGACTGCTTCCTCAAATGTACAAACACCAATGAAAAGCTGAAAGCATCACAGGAAATCAGGGAAGCAAGATATCATCAAAGGAACAAAACAAAGCTCTAGAAAATCACACTTTAGAAATGGAAATCAAACTGCTTGAAGAATTCAAAATAATCATCTTAAAGAAGCTCAGTGAACACAGAAAACAAAGAACACTAAATAGAATTATTTAGAACACTAAATAAATACGTTAGGAAAATGAGAAGTTTAACAAAGATAACAACCATAAAAAAAGAACAAAGCAGAATTTCTAGAGCTGAAGAATAAAATGACTGAACTGAAATATTCAATAGAAAGGTTCAAAAAAAGACTTGATCAATTAGAATTAAGAATCATAAAACTCAAAAACAAGTAATTTGAAATTATTCAATCAGAGAGACAAAAAAATAATTAACTAATAATAAAGAAAAACTTTTAGACTTATGGGATATCATCAAAAGAGTCACTATGGTCCTAACTGGTTTGGCTCAGTGGATAAAGCATCAGCCTATGGACTCAAGGGTCCCAGGTTTGATTCCGGTCAAGGGCATGTACCTTGGTTGTGGCACATCCCCAGTAGGGAGGTGTGCAGGATGCACCTGATCGATGTTTCTCTCTCATCGATGTTTCTAACTCTCTATCCCTCTTCCTTCCTCTCTGTAAAAAATCAATAAAATATATATAATTTTAAAAAGAGCCACTATGCCCTGGCTCAGTTGGTTGGAGTGTTGTCCTATATACCAAACTAGGGGCCCAGTGCACAAAAATTTGTGCACTCGGGGTGGAGGGAGTCCCTCAGCCCGGCCTGTGCCCTCTCACAGTCTGGGACCCCTCAGTGGATGTACTATGATGGCCCCAGTCTGTCAGGCGCCTTTTGTGTGTGTGTGAGTGTGTGTGTGGCCACTGGGGACCTGCCCCCAGCTGCATCTGAGGCTCGGAGCAGTCCTCTTGTGTGTGTCTACCTGCTGGGGACCTGCCCCCAGGCACACCGTGGAGGCTTGGAGCAGGCATCCCCTCTATGTTGATCTCTCAGACTCTTGCCCTCCCCTGCATGTTGTTCTCTTTTTTGAGCTATGGCCAGTGCTGGGTGCTGCCTGCCTCCCAAGCTTGCCTACTGCCCATCTTCCTCCAGCCACCAGAAAGCAGGGAAAACCCCGCCTCGTGGTCAGGCCAGCCTTTTCCTGCTCCCTGATCCTCGGAAGGGACCTGGGAAGCCACCAAGCAGGCCGCCAACTCTTTCCCACTCACCCGTCCCCTGCTGCCTTCCTTTCCCACTTCCTGGTGCTGCCAAGGGGTCTGGGGAGCTGCCAAGCAGGACCC
>PVJC01045789.1:0-13572 GCA_004026665.1 Murina feae
TATCTTAGATTTGTAATCTGCAGACTGTGATAAATAAATTCCTGTTGTTTAAGCAATCCTGTCTATAGTACGTATTTTGTTATGGAAAGCCTGAAGTGACTAAGACACTTTCTAAAAATATATAAATTGAATCATGTAATTTCCCTCCTCAAAGTTCTCAGATGACTTTCTGTCATTCCTAGAATAAAGTCTAAAGACCTTACTATGACCTACAAAATTCTATATGAGCTGGATTCCTGCTACTTCTCTGACCTCATCTTTTACAATGCTTCCCCTGGCTTACTACATTCTATGTTGCTAGGATACAAGTCCTTCCCATCATACTGGAGTTTTGCCCTTGTTGACCCTGCCCCTCTTCCTTCTGATAGTGGCTTTACTCATTCTCTATCTTAGAATTTTCCTCAAATATTATCTCAAAGATGCCCTTTTATCTAAAATAGCAACATTACTTTTTAAAAATTGACTTCAGTGAGAAAGAGAGAGAGAAAGAGAGAGAGAGAGATCAGTGATGAGAGAAAATAAGCTGCCTCCTACACACCGATGGGGTTGAGCCCCAAATGGGAATTGAACCAGTGACCTCCTGATTCATGGGCTTATGCTCAACCACTGAGCCATACCAGCAATGCCACATTATATTTTATCCTCTCATCCTGATAAATTTTCTTTTTAAACTTACCATTATCTGATACTATCTATTTCTAATTTATTATCTTTCCCCCAATTAGATGGTAAATTTCATGAGGACAAGGAGGGATTATTTTATGTTTTCTTTATTTTATTTTTTCCATCCCAATTTTACACCCTCTTCTACCTTCACCCACCCCTCCTCCTGCAATCAACACACCGAATGAGCTGGATCATATCCATGTCAATGAGTTTCTTCCTTTCTTTCTCTACCTTTCTCTCTCCCTCCCTCCCTCCCTCCCCTTCCTTCCTTCCTTCCTTCCTTCCTTCCTTCCTTCCTTCCTTCCTTCCTTCCTTCCTTCCTTCCTTCCCTTCCTTCCTTCCTTCCTTCCTTCCTTCCTTCCTTCCTTCCTTCCTTCCTTCCTTCCTTCCTTCTTTTCCTTCCTTCCTTTCTTCTTTCTTTCTTTTTTTCTCTCAATCCCTCCACCCTCTAGCCCAAGAAGGGACTATATTTGTTTAACTCACTATTGTTGATTTGTACATTGTAGATATTTGATAAATATTCAGTGAATAAGTGAATGAGTTTGATCTCATGATTGCTTTTCTTTTGACTCTTTTGTTTCACTCTGAAAGCTAAGGTAAAGGAAAGGATGATTTGAAATGACTTTAAAAGTCAAACACAAGAAATGTAGTTAGCAAGTCACTTTCAATGTTACAGAATACCAACCCTTTTAATTTGATGTTTCCACACACAATTAACTCTTCTGTCCTTTTACCTGATAAAGTACATGCTTGCCATGGCCTGTGCTCAGTGGTTAGAGCATCCGCCTGTGGACTGAAGGGATACAAGTTTGATTGCCAGTAAAGGGCATGTACCTCAGTTGCAGCTTCAATCTCCAGCCCCACTCAGAGGTGCTTGTGGGAGGCAATCAACTGTGTGTCTCTCAGGTCGAGGTTTCTCTCTCTCTCTCTCTCTCTCTCTCTCTCTCTCTCTCTCTCTCTCTCCTTCCTCTCTCTCTAAAAATTAATGAAAAAAATACTTCAGCTGAGGATTTTTTTTAAAAAGGTTTTTATGTTAATAAAACAAATCTAAATATTTTTTAAAAATAAGGTACATGCTTGGGGTTAGGTAGTCTTCATGATTTAAGATGAAGTGAGTTCAGATCCTGTTTAATTTTCTATTTAGACTAATCCTGTGATTTATTTATTCATCAGATATTGACTATTTGGATAAAATAGGCTGGGAAACAAAGATAATAAGGTCTGGTTCATGCCATAAGGAACTCACAGTCTTATAGGAACAGGCACACAATATAATTTCAATAATGACATGCTAGTGTGGAATTCATGTTATGATGTGGGAGCCTAGGGAAAAGGAGTGCCTACAGCTTCCTGGAAAAGTAGGAGAATGCTTTATAGAGGAAGTAGCCTTTGAACTGGTAGATGAAGGCTGTTGCCAAGCAAAATATGTAGAGACAGTTTCTTAAAGAATGTAGTGAATGAGCTGGATCATGAAAGAAGGTCTGATGGAACAAAAGGGAATCTATGGAGGAGGAAATAGCATGGGCAAAGGCACAGAGACAAATGATTTTTAAAAATACATGGTTTGTTTGAATGATTGCAAATAATGTGAGGGTATTGAGATATGTGGATGATATGACTAATATAGTCAATCCAAGCTGATTCTGAAATTTCCAGAGTGGCTAGTTAAGAGAATACACTAACAAATTTCATTACCACAATGCACAGCTTGTTATCAGTTAAGAAGAAAATTTGATAAACCAGTCCAAACTATCATAAACTTGACTCATTTGTTATTGCTCTCAGGGACACTTAAATTTTATGAGTGTTCCCAGAGAGGACAATACATTAGCTAGTAGAATTTTGACATGGACAACTAGATCAAACTTAAAATGAGGAGTTTCTAGAAATTTTCCTGTCCTTAAAAATCATACAATCATGCCCTAACCAGTTTGGCTCAGTGGATAGAGCATCAGCCTGCGGGCTGAAAGGTCCCAGGTTCAATCTGGTCAAGGGCATGTACCTTGGTTGCGGGCACATCCCCAGTGGGAGGTGTGCAAGAGGCAGCTGATCAATGTTTCTCTCTCATCGATGTTTCTAACTCTCTATCCCTTTCCCTTCCTCTCTGTGAAAAATCAATAAAATATCTTTTTTAAAAATCATACAATCATGGTCTCCATCTGCCATGTCAACTCACTGGCCTAGGAAATTTAAATTCTTTCTGCCGTGCTCTAAGAGCGACAAGAAAATGAAAGAATTTTGTTTTCAAGAGTGTAATGTAACCATTCCCCCTGACTGGAATTTCAAATACCCAGCAGAGATAAAAAGAAACAGTGTGATTTAGAAAATAATTGGTTAAAAAAAGGGAGTTGAAGCAGCTGTTCTTTACCTGTCTAAGGAAAGAATAATACAGAATGGAAAAAGTCCATCTGTTTTGAGCCATGAAATCATCCTCCAGGCCCTTAAGGGAGCTTATATTCAAGTGGGAAAGAAAGTGATTCTCCCTGTAAAACTCAATTGTAAAAAACAGAATCTTTTCCTCCAGGCCTCCTGGTGGGATAGATCTTCCTCTTTCATCAGTGTAAGTTTCTGAGCTATAGATATGTGTAAAGGTTAAATTGCAATACCTCAATTGGAACATTTAAGGCCTGGTGGTTGTTCATGCCCTCAGTGCTGTACTGAAAAAGCAGAGCTTTAAAAATAGAACATGAAGAACAGGTTCTTTTTACAAAGAAAGTAAAATGAAAATGAGTTCAACTTAGAAAAATGAAGCAAGTATAAGGATTTTGGCTTTAAAAATGGCTATATGTAAAAGAGAAAGTTGTTACAAGCCTGCCTTTCCATGTCAAATGAACCCTAAATTGGCTTAAAATGCTTCTATTTGTTTATTATTAATGTTAAGATACATTTATATCATGAGCAGTATATTAGGTAATGTTGGTGATGACAGAAGAGATTCTCTGTCCTTTGTTTACAATTGCATTATTGAATCTATTGAATCTAGTTCTGTACTTGAGAAGACTAATGTATGTGGGCATCGTTTGGTACAAAAGTAGGTTTTTATGCTGTAATTTCAAGTAAAGGAATGGTTACAGAGGGATGCCATTAGACTTGGCAGCTGTTATAGAGAAGATCAATTTTGAACAAGAGCTTTTAAATATGGATATTTGGGGGTTTGAATGGTAGAGAGGAAAAGAAGGTGTTGTAGTTACAGGGAAGAGGAATGAGTGAAGGTATGCAGATAGGAATGTGATATGTTGTTATAAAGAGGCCAGTTTGACAGCCTTGAGGCCCATTAACACACTGAGGATTAGTGAGGGGTTGGGATGAATGGACAAGGTGGAGTCAGTTGATGAAAGTCCTGGCATGCCAGATTGATTAGCTTTGACTTGAACCTACAAGAAAATAGTGTCCTCACAGGGGAGTGACATACTGAAAGCAGTGCCTTACAAGGATTGATCTAGCAGTGATTTCCAGAAAGGTTTTATCTGTCTGCATTTGACAAGTGATGGATGGATACAGAACCAGTGAGAGTTAATTCTCAGTTATTGCATTAAGGCTTATCAGAAGCAAATCTTTAAATTCTCCTATAAATGATTGGAAAGAAAGCCATGATGAGTTTCTTTCCAGTTCCTTTGTTGAGGTTATGATAATTTATTTTAAGTCTTCCCTTTTCTAATTCAACATGCTGCTCAGGGGAGTTAAAAAGGAGGAAACTTGGGGTGTGTTCACCACTTACTCTATCTCCTTGCCTGTCCCATCCATCCATTTCAATGGCCAGCAGAGATCTTTAAAAATAGCCTTGGGATTCACTCTTACATTCCTTTAGGAAGATGCAACTCATTCAGCCTGTAATTTTCAAAAGACCTTAAACTGGGCTTGGTGCCCTGCTTCAGTCCTCAGCATAAGTATAAACTGGGTTGCTTTACATTTTCTTCAAAATCACCTATTCCTGGTGTGACTTCATTATCTGAAAATATGCAAATTCCTAATATCCAAGACAGATCCCTATTGAAATGGAAACACAAACACATTAAAATGCCAGGTAGGGATGATCTAGGGATTATATATGTTATTTTCCCCCAATTCAATTCAGAGCAGCTCAATGATTATTTATTGAACATGCCCACCAGAGATTTATGGACTGGGTTGGGATAAAGCCTTGTCTATCTATATTATAAAAACCCAGTGGCCCTAATGCCGTAACAACCAAAGACCAGTCAGGAGGCTGCGTGCGCAGCGAGGTGCATGCAGGTGGGCAGGGCTGCATACGTGGTGATGCGTGCACGGGTAGGCGGGGACTTGACTCTGGGTTTCACGGCACTGCGGGACTCAGAGGAATCCCACAATGTGGCAGGGTCTGGAGTTCCGGGTCTCGCACGATTTCCTGCAGGTCTGGGTCTTGTGCGATTTCATGCACTGGATCATTAGTATAACATAAACACCTAAGCACAAAAAATTAACAAATCACATTGAACAGTTAAAAAGCAATATGGTATATATATAATTGGGTGTCAACATAAGTAGCAGAAACAATTATAAAAATGGGCTGTGATAGTTATTTAAAAATTTTAAAGAAAATTTAAAAAAAGAAAACCCAGAGCCCTGCAATAGTATGTATGTTATGTTACAAATTTTAACTCATCTTTCTGTATCTTATAAATGAGTTTCTCAAATCTGGTCTGAGTGCAAATGGCAACTGGCAACTAAAGGACTCAGTTTCAAAACATCATTTCCAAATGGGCTTTTTTCTTTCTTTTTTCCAAATAGCTTAGTTGTTCTTTCATTGACTGTCTTTTTTTTTTTTTTTACAGGTAAGGGGATTAGTTTCTGACTGAAAAATATCTGAGTGTGTGTATACAAAAACCACATTTTTATTTGAAGAATAGACTATATGGTTATGCAGGAAGTGAATGTGCTCACCTCATCTATAGATTAATGAGACATAATTGGAATTACTCATGGTGCTGCAGTCACATCTGGAGAAGAATTTTGTGCCAATACATGTGTGCTTTTGCTCTCAGAAATATCTTGAAGATGCTTAGTTTTAGTTGACAGGTTTTAGATGGATGGGGCAAATTCAAGTAACTTTTTAAAGGGAACCTGTGCTTTGGAAACATTTTGATAAGGATAGGAAGAAGAGCTGGTTTTTCAATAGTGTTAAAATGCATTAAGTTGCCTGGCCTATCAAACCCATAAGTATCCATTACAATTAGGTCCATGTGTTTTGTGTATACTTCCTGGTTGAGAGCAAGGGCCTGAGGGAAGATGATCTAGGGGATGATGAGACTTTTGAGGGAAAAGAAAAGAAGAATAAATGAGAGAGAACATAAATGGTAGAGAGAATTGCACATACTAGGTTGGGACAATTGACAAGGCAACAGAGCAACAAATTCCTGGTTTTGTTTTGTGTGTGTGTGTGTGTGTGTGTGTGTGTGTGTGTGTTTCCGGGAGAACAATTGTTCAAAGTGTAGAGAGTGTGAGTAAAGGATATGGATGACTAACAAAAAATGGCTCATCTGGACATCTTAAATAGTGTTTTATTCTCCAAAGACCTTTCCTCCTTTTTCATGACTGGCATATATAATGCACTGAAATCACATGAAAGGCAAGGTTGGGGTAGTTGGATCTACTTAAGGTGTCAAAACAGTGTAATTCAAAGCCAATTGTATATTTTTGAAAATGTATTGCTCAGTAACTATATTATATATGACAGTGTAGGCAATTCTTATGCTTTCTCTATAGCAAGATACTAGTACTTTTAAGGGTAAGTAGGCTTACCCTTAAATGTGGTACATAATACACATACACATATAATCCAGTTGCTGATTAATATTTTGAAAGTATTCTATTTTTAAATAATTCTGAATTCTCTTTCCCCAGACTCTCATTTTCTACTATCCCATAGTAAGTACTCTTCCACATCCTAGCTGTAAGCTCTTTTTATGCCTCTTCCAACCACAGAAGGTATACCGAGCAGACATAGAGAAGCAGGAGGTGGAGGTGGAAAGAGTGAGGAAGGTGAAAAACTCAACCTAGTATTGCTTTGTTCAGCCCTGGCTCCTAGGAACAGTCCTATTGGAAAGATCCTGATTAATTACTGTGGATTTCTAGAAACTCAACATAAAAGCCAAAACATATGTCAGGTTTTTTTCTTATTTGCTACAAACAAACAATTATTTTACTAGTTTTGTGTGACTCAAACTATTGCTAAGATATGACTATGAGTCAACTTCGAAAAGCCAGCTCCATCAGACTGGCCATCTTGGCTTACCTGCTAGCATTCCTAGCTCTGACATTATCTGAATGGTTATTTGGAAGCCCCACATTAAAAACTCTTAGAGTTAGATCAGCAGAAATAAGACCTAGAATGTCATACAAGGCATCTGGGGAATATAGAAGTATAGGTTGTTAGCACTGAAAGACTTCTACTTGAATGAATGTGGTAAATTGAAATAATTTTCTAAGTCACCATTAAAGATACTTGTTTACCAGAGTTTAAACACTGGAAAAGAGCTTCCTGCATCTTCTTGTTTTCCCTTTTCTTAATAGTTGTAGTAGGATTGACAGGATTCACACAGAACTCTCAATCCTCCAGGGACTCTGTGGACAGCCTAGCTGTGTATTTCTCAGAAACCTCCAGAGTAGAAACCTCCAGAGTTGAACATAATGATTTTTGTTATACTAAGATGATTTATTTTGCAAGGGTTTAATGAGACATGTGGGAGAAATAATGTTTTTTAGTAGCACAGGTATTGGTCTATTCCTATATAACTATCAACAAGAATCAAAATGAATGACAAGTTCTGATTTCACCCCAGAAGGAGGAGTAAGTTTTATCTCTTGTTGATGAGATCTCATCTACTGTAATTTTTATTTCTCACAGTCAAAGCAGCATTTGCTAAGAAAGTGTAACTGGTGTTTCTTTTGTGGCTATTGAGCAAATGTAAGTCTTGGTTATGTAGAGAGCTCCAGTGTTCCCAGAATTTCAAAGGAACAAATTTATCTCAGGAGCCCCAGGAAAGATTTTATTAGTTTATACAGAGACTCTACAGAAAAGGTTATAAAATTAATAAAAGTACTTCATGTAACAACACTCTACCTGCCATGTGAATAATCTCTCAAAAATTCTCACTTGATGAAATAATCTTGAACCAAATTTTCTATTAATAGGAATAGTCCTTGAAGAATTTTAAAAGCTAGAAGAGTATGATACCTCTTTATTATTCACTGCCCCTTCTAAAACCCGGCAGAAAACTGATTTAACTCTTTTGAAGTTACCAAGGTGAATTGGTATGATGTTCTAAGGAATAATAGATTAGTGACATGTATGTGCCAATGCAGTTAGAGGTTAGTTCTCAATCATATAGGTAAGGTTGACTTTTACCCCATTATGATACCTTTATGTTTAAAGTGTGACTAATATGCATGCAATATTTTTATAGTCAATTTTAAATGCACATTTTGATGAATTTTATAATTGAACATAGTTGTGTAAACACCACCACAGTCAATATAAAATATAGTCCAAAACCCTAAAAAGTTTCCTCATGCCCCTTTATCTTGAGCTCCTCTCCCCATCCCTGGTCTCAGGCAAACATTTGTCTGTGTTGTTTCACTATAGTTTTGTCTTCTTTAGAATTTTATATAAATAGAATAATATGGTATTTAATATTTTCATTTGACTTTTTTCATTTAACACAGGAATTCTCAACCTTGACACTTGACATTTGGGCTGTATAGTTCTTACAGACTATCCTGTGATTTATAGAATGTTAAGCAACATTGCTGACTTCTACCTACTAAATGCCAGTAGCATCCGCAGTTATTAGTCAAAAATGTCTCCAGATATTGGCTATTATTCACAAAATTGCCCCTGGTTGAGATATATTGATTTGCCATAGTTTTGAGATGTATTCATGTTGTTGAATATACCAATACTAGTAATTCACTCTTTTTATTGATGAATAATATTCCATTTTATGAAATAATTAGGGGCCTGGCGCACAAAAATTTGTGCACTCGGGGGGGGGGAGGGGTCCCTCAGCCTTGCCTGTGCCCTCTCACAGTCTGAGACCTCTTGGGGGATGTCCATCTGCTGGCGTGCCTGCCAGCCTGGGTGAGGGGCTGATGGCTGTTTGCAGGCTTGCCAAGCCCCCCAGTAGGAACCCTCACCCCATTGGGGGTGTGGCCAGCCTGGGTGAGGGGCTGAGGGCCATTTTCAGGCTGCCCACAGCTCCCATTGACCCAACGTCCCAGTGAGGCTGGCTGGAATCAGGTTTCTGGGGTTTATTTATCTTCTATAATTGAAACTTTGTTTCCTTGAGCCGCGGCCTAGTCAGTCAATGAAGCCTCCTGTTTGCTTCAGCTCCGTGGCTTCTGTAATTGAAACATTGTTGCCTTGAGCAGAGGCCCGGCCGGCCTAGGCAGGCAGTTTCAACTCCATCGCTGGTGTAACAGAAGCCTCCTGTTTGCTCTAGCTCCGTGGCTACCGTCTGCCATCTTGGCTGGGTTAATTTGCATACAGCCTCTCTGATTGGCTCATGGGCATGGCTTGGCTGGTGGGTGTGGCTTAGGCATCTCGGAGTGATGGTTAATTTGCATATTACTCTTTTATTAGATTAGATTTTATGAATGTGCCACAATTTATTTTTTACTTATATGTGGATGGGCATTTGGGTTATTTCTAGGTTTAGATTACAAATAAAGCTATTATGAACATTTATATATATACTTTTGTAAGACATCTGTTTCCCTTTATCTTGGGTGAATAGCTAGGAGAATTTCTGGGTTATATGGTAACTCCATGATGAAATGCCAGACTATTTTTTAATTTCCTCCAGTAAAGTTCCAAATCCTCACCAACATGTGTTATTGTTTATTACATTGAATAAAGCCATCCTCTGAGGTTAATACTAGTATCTCATTGCAGTTTTGATTTGCATTTACCTAACGATTAATAATGCTGAGCATTTTTCATGTACTTATTGGTCATCTGCATATCTTCTTTGGAGAAATATCTATTGGAATCCTTTATTTATTTTTAAATTGGGTTATATTTCTTTTTGTTTTTGAGTTGTAAGAGTTTTTTAATATATTGTTGATTCAAGACCCTCTTGTCAGATATTTGTTTTCCAAATGTTCCCAGGCTGTGGCTTATTTTTTTTCTTAATTGTGTTTTTCAAAGAGAAAACTTTCTTAATCCCTATTACTTTAAAATATTTTTCAATTACAGTTGACATACAATATTATATTAGTTTCATGTGTACAACCCCATGATTAGACATTTATATAACTTGAGAAGTGATCACTCTGATAAATCTAGTACCTATCTGACACCATAGGTAGTTCTTACAATATTATTGACTATATTCCCTATGCTGTACTTTACATCCTTATGACTATTCTGTAATACCAATTTCTGCTTCTTAATCCCGTCACCTTTCTCACCCCTTCTTCAATCCCTTTCCAACTGGTAACCATCAAAATGTTCTCTATATTTGAGTCGGTTTCTATTCTGCTTACTCATTTATTTTGCTTTTTAGATTTTACATATAAGTAAAATCATATGGCATTTATCTTTTTTTGTCTGACTTATTTTTTTTATTACATAGTTTGACAAATATTAGTACATATATCTCTTTTTTCTCCTCCCCTTCCCCGCACCTCCCCTACCCCCCAGTGTTCTGCATCCATTGGTTATGCTTAAATGCATGCATAAAAGTCCCTTGGCTGTCCTGTTACCCCCCCCCCAACGTCCCTGTCCTTGTTGCTGTAATTTGGCAGTCTGTTTGATGCTGTTCTGCCTCTGCATCTATTTTTGTTCACCAGCTTATAACGGTTATTATTATCCATAGATGAGTGAGGACATGTGGTATTTTTCTTTCATTGACTGGCTTATTTCACTTAGCATTATGTTCTCCAGTTCCATCCATGTTGCTGCAAATGCCAAGAACTCCTTCCTTTTTACAGCAGCATAGTATTCCATTGTGTAGATGTACCACAGTTTTCTAATCCATTCATCTGCTGATGGGCATTCAGGCTGTTTCCATAGATTAGCTATGGTAAATTGTGCTGCTATGAACATAGAGATGCATATGTCCTTTCTGATTGGTGTTTCTGGTTTCTTAGGATATATTCCCAGAAGTGGGATCACTGGGTCAAAAGGGAGATCCATGTTTAATTTTTTTAGGAAACTCCATACTGTTCTCCACAGTGGCTGCACCAGTCTGCATTCCCACCAGCAGTGCACGAGGGTTCCTTTCTTTCCGCATCTTCTCCAGCACTTGTCATTTGTTGATTTGTTGATGATAGCCATTCTTACAGGTGTGAGATGGTATCTCATTGTTGTTTTGATTTGCATCTCTCGGATGATTAGTGACTTTGAGCATGTTTTCATATGTCTCTTGGCTTTCTGAATGTCCTCTTTTGAAAAGTGTCTATTTAGGTTCTTTGCCCATTTTTTGATTGGATTGTTTGTCTTCTTTTTGTTAACTTGTATGAGTTCCCTATAAATGTTGGAGATTAAACCTTTATCAGTGATAACATTGGCAAATATGTTCGCCCATGTAGTGGGTTTTCTTGTTGTTTTGCTGATGGTGTCTTTTGCTGTGCAGAAGCTTTTTATTTTGATGTAGTCCCATTTGTTTATTTTCTATTTAGTTTCTAATGCCCTAGGGGCTGTATCGGTGAAGAAGCTGCTTTGGCATATGTCTGAGATTTTGTTGCCTTTGTATTCCTCTAGTATTTTTATGGTTTCCAGTTTTACTTTTAAGTCCTTTATCCACTTCGAGTTTATTTTTGTGTATGGTGTAAGTTGGTGGTCTAGTTTCATTTTCTTGCATATATCTGTCCAATTTTCCCAGCACCATTTATTGAAGAGACTGCCTTGTCTCCATTGTATGTTCTTGCCTCCTTTGTCAAATATTAATTGAGCATATTGGTTCGGGTCGATTTCTGGGTTCTCTATTCTATTCCATTGATCTATATGTCTATTCTTGTGCCAGTACCAGGCAGTTTTGAGAACAGTGGCTTTATAATACAGCTTGATATCTGGTATTAAGATCCCTCCTACTTTGTTCTTCTTTTCAGGATCACTACAGCTATTTGGGGTCTTTTTTTATTCCAGATGAATTTTTGGAGAGTTCGTTCTAGGTCTGTAAAATATGCTGTTGGCATTTTAATGGGTATTGCATTGAATTTATAAATTGCTTTAGGTAGTATTGACATTTTAATTATATTGATTCTACCAATCCATGAACATGGTATATTCTTCCATCTGTTTATGCCTTCCTCTATCTCTTTGTTTCAATGTCCTCTAGTTTTATGAGTAGAGGTCTTTTACCTCTTTAGTTAGGTTTAATCCTAGGTATCTTAGTTTTTTTGGTGTGATGGTAAATGGGATTATTTTTTTAGTCTCTCTTTCAGCACATTCACTATTGGTGTACAAAAATGCCATAGATTTCTTGGTGTTAATTTTGTATCCTGCTGCATTGCCAAATTCATTTATTAAGTCTAATAATTTTTTGATGGAATCTTTAGGGTTTCTTATGTACAATATTATGTCATCTGCGAATAAGGACAGTTTTACTTCTTTTCCAATTTGGATGCCTTTTATATCTTCTTCTTGTCTAATCGCAATGGCTAACACTTCCAGTACTATGTCGAACAGGAGTGGTGAGAGTGGGCAACCTTGTCTTCTTCCTGTTCTAAGGTGAAATGGTTTTAATTTTTGCCCATTGAGTATGATGTTGGCTGTGGGTCTGTCATAAATAGCTTTTATTATGTTGAGGTAAGATCCTTCTATTCCTACCTTGCTGAGAGTTTTTATCAAAAACGGGTGCTGGATTTTGTCAAATGTTTTTTCTGCATCAATTGATATGATTAAGTGGTTTTTGTCTTTTAATTTGTTTATGTGATATATCACATTTATTGATTTGCGGATGTTGTACCACCCTTGCATCCCTGGAATAAATCCTACTTGGTCGTGGTGTATGATCTTTCTGATGTACTGTTGGATCCGATTTGCTAGGATTTTATTGAGGATTTTGGCATTTATGTTCATGAGGGATATTGGCCTGTAATTCTCTTTCATTGTGATGTCTTTGTCTGGTTTTGGTATTAGGGTAATGCTGGCTTCATAGAATGAGTCTGGAAGTGTTCTTTCCTCTTGAATTTTTTGGAATAGTCTGAGGAGGATAGGTTTTAAATCTTCCTTAAATGTTTGGTAAAATTCTCCTGGGAAGCCATCTGGTCCTGGGCTTTTGCTTGCTGGGATCTTTTTTATTACTGCTTCAGTTTCTTCAATAGGGATTGGCCTATTGAGATTTTTAGATTCTTCCTGATTGAGTTTTGGAATGTTGTATTTTTCTAGGAATATGTCCATTTCCTCCAGGTTGTCTAGTTTGTTGAAATAGAGTTGTTCATAGTATCCTTTAACAATCTTCTGTATTTCTGTAGGGTCTGTTGTTATTTCCCCTTTTTCATTTCTGATTTTGTTTATTAGGGTCCTCTCTCTTTGCTTCTTGGTGAGCCTGGCTAGAGGTTCATCAATCTTGTTTATCCTTTCAAAGAACCAGCTCTTGGTTTTATTGATCTTTTATATTGTCTTTTTGGTCTCCATGTCATTTATCTCCACTCTTATCTTTATTATTTTCTTCCTTCTGCTTACACTGGGCTTTTCTTGTTGCTTTTTCTAAATCTTCTAGTTGCATGGTTAGGTAATTTATTATCATTATTTCTTGTTTTCTGCAGTAGGTTTGTAGAGCTATGAACTTCCCTCTCAAGACTGCTTTCACTGTGTCCCATAGATTTTGGATTGTTGTGTTTTCATTGTCGTTTGTTGCAATGATGTTTTTTATTTCTTCTTTGATCTCTGTGGTAACCCAGTCATTGTTTAATAGCATGCTGTTTAGTCTCCATGTGTTT
>PVJC01045790.1:0-13555 GCA_004026665.1 Murina feae
CACACCCCCTGGGGTGAGGGTTCCCACTGGGGAGCTTGGCCAGCTTGCAAACAGACATTGGCCCCTCACCCAGGCTGGCCAGGCACACCAGCAGGTGGACATCCCCAGAGGGGTCCCAGACTGCAAGAGGGCACAGGCCGGGCTGAGGGACACCCCATCCCTCCCAGTGCACAAATTTTTGTGCACCGGGCCCCTAGTTGGATTTATAATTTGAGCAGGTATTTGATTTGAGTTTTGTATTTAAAAACTTGGGGGGCTTCTATTGGTTCATGTGATGGTTGTATCACTCGTGATTAGCACACAAATTTACCTTGAAACTTTAGTTTCAGAGTATTGCTCATCTATATTTTTTTATTTTTAAATATATTTTATTGATTTTTTTTTTTTTTTTTACAGAGAGAAAAGGAGAGGGATAGAGAGTTAGAAACATCAATCAGCTGCCTACTGCACACCCCCTACTGGGGATGTGGCCACAACCAAGGTAAATGCCCTTGACCAGAATCGAACCTGGGACCCTTGAGTCCGCCGGCCGATGCTCTCTCTATCCACTGAGCCAAACCGGTTAGGGCTGCTCATCTCTTTGAAGTGCTCCAACCAGGGTCTCCAAAGTGAACTTTGTATATGCGACAGGGACTATATTTTATGTACTCTTACTCCTGGTCACTAAATGTTGTGCAAATATATCTAACTACTTTGTGTGGCTCAGTAACAGACAATTTTAGATGTTAGTCAGTCAGACAAATGATAATATATACAAATTTTACATAGAAAGAAGGCCAGTCAATATTTTAAATTAATATATCTAATCTAATAAAAGAGTAATATGCAAATTAACCATCACTCTGAGACACCTAAGCCACGCTCACCAGCCAAGCCATGCCCACCAGCCAATCAGAGCGGCTGTGTGCAAATTAATCCAGCCAAGATGATGGCAGGCAGCCATAAAGCTAGAGCAAACAGGGGCTTTGTTGCCTGACTAGGCCTCTGCTCAAGGCAACAAAGTTTCAATTACAGAAGATAAATAAACCCCAGAAACCTGATTCCAGCCTGCCTCTTGGGACATTGGGTCAATGGGAGCTGTGGGCAGCCTGAAAACGGCCCTCAATCCCTCACCCAGGCTGGCCACACCCCCATGGAGTGAGGGTCCCCACTGGGGGGCTTGGCCAGCCTGCAAACAGCCATCAGCCCCTCACCCGGGCTGGCCAGGTATGCCAGCAGGTGGATATCCCCTGAGGGGTCCCAGACTATGAAGGGGCACAGGCCGGACTGAGGGACCCCCCCGAGTGCACAAATTTTTGTGCACTGGGCCCCTAGTATTTGAATAAGATATGTGATCTAATGATCTTTGTCATAGTGAAAATGCCAGTATGTTCTTTATCTTCTGTGCCAAATATTAACACCTATTATTTTATATATCACCCATGATTATAATGTACATTTATGTGATACATATATGAGATTATAGCTATTTCAAATATTTTATTAGCTTCATCAGATGTTGTTTTGACATATTTAATACCATTTAATTATTCAGCCTGAAATGAAATCACCATTTTCTTTCTAGATCTAAAAAATAAAACAAAAAGAGAAACATATATAGTTATTTTCATAAAAAGACAATCCACAGAATGGAGAAAAATTAAATTAACTGTCACTTCTTCACTCTGCCACAAAGATGGCCACGACCATAGGCACAAGATGGCGGTGCCCAGTCCCTTCAGAAGTGTCCAGGCCTGTTGGCCAGGCAGGTGGCAGGAGCAGAGCTGGAAATTAGAGGAGGCTGGGGGTCCCCTGCCCAGACATAAGGCCTCAGCAGGGGCACAGCCGGCAATCGGAGGAGGCAGGGGCAGAGCCAGCTCCAAGGGGAGCAAGGAGCATGCCTAAGCCATCAGTAAGACATCCCCTGAGGACTCCCAGTATGTGAGACAGGGCATGCTGGTCTGAGGGACTTCCCCCCCCCCAAGTGCATGAATTTCGTGCACCAGGCCCCTAGTTTCAGAATAAAGAATTCCTAGAAATCAATTAAATAGGTGATCCAATGAAAAATGGGCAAAATATTTGACTTGACACTTCTTAAGAGAAGATTTTTTAATGGTTTACAAATACATGAAAGATGCTCAGGTTCATGGGCCACCAGGAAAGTGAAAATTAAAACCACATACCCAGAGGAATGGGTAAAATAAAAATGGAACATACTAAGGACTGGTAAAGATGAAGAGGGACCAGAACTCTTATCCATTGTTGATGGCAGTATATATTTATACAGTCACTTTGGAAGTCTGAATTGTAGTATCTACTAAAGTTGAACATCTCCAATATTTATTGTTTTTTAAAGATATGACATTTAAAATGCTTATAATTAACTTTTTATTAAACAGCAGTAGGTACCATTATGGTATAGTAAAAGAAAACCTGAATAAGAAGTGGTGTACCCAAGTTTTAATTACTTTTTGTCCTCTTTCAGCTGGGTGAACTGGGGCAAGTCTGAGTCTCAGTTTCTGCAAGTCTGAGTCTCAGTTTCTGCTCCCTAGGATTAATACTTTACCTGCCTCAAGGCAGAAGGATACATTCTGTGATTGTTTGGGTCCTTTCCAACTCTTAGATCTAAGATCCATATCTGTTGGTACTTGGGAAGCTCTTGAATAAGGTGCTGATGGTCTAACTTATTCACATCACCATTAATTGCCAATCATTGGCTCTGCTTACATGCTCAATGATAGACATGGTCCCAAACACCACAATAAAAAGCTTCAATGTATGCAGCAGAGTACAACCTGAATAGTGTAGATCCGAAGGGCACCTCACCTTATCTATACCCCCAAATTGATCTCGGTTTTCCTGGGAATTGTTGCTCTATAGCAAGGATGCTTTTCAGGAAATGTTCCATATTGAATATTTCAGGAAATGTTCCATATTGGTGAACAGGAGAAGATCTTCATTTGTCATAATATACTGTAGACTGTGTGGAGGACGGAATCAATACTTTTGCTCCTGTATCTTTTAAGTACTTTTGGATCTTCTTAGCCAGTGTGCTGATCAGAGAGTACTATACGTAATTCTGCTTTCAAAATAGAACCAGGCCTGGCAGTAGCTTCGTTGTTTGAAGTGTCATCTAGCGCACTAATTGCTGTTTCTCTCTCTTCTACCCTTTCCCTTCCTTTCTAAAAATCAAAAAAGGAAACATCCTTGGGTGGGATTAGAAAATTTAAGACTTCTTTATAGATGGTGTTGGCAGAGGACTGACATTCCAGCTCCACAGTGACCTCTGTCTTGGTAAGTTGTTTTTATACATCTAAGCCTCAGTTTCCTCATCTGTAAATTATAAATAAAAGTAGGCTCTATTGTATTAAGGGCATGGGGAAGATTAAATGAGATACTACATGTAAATCTCTTAGCAGAACATCTAGCGTGTGGCACGTGTGTAATGCATGTGCTCAATTATCTGCCTTGCAATTAGCTCTGGTAGATTGGAATATTTGCTTATTTAATATCAGGATCCATATACATCTACGTATTCATGAATATAGTAAATATATCAAAAGCCTACTCTGAGCCTGGTACATGGGCTGTATCAGGAAACAAAACAAACATCTCTGCCCTTATGGAGCTTACATTCTTTCAGGGGAAGAAAAATAATAAACAAGAAGCTTAAGTAAATTATGCTACATGTTAAGAAGTGATATATAAAAAGAAAGAGGGGTAAAGAAGGTTGCAAATTAAGACAGGCTAGTCAGTGGAGGCCTCATTGAGGAGATGACACTTAAACAAAGATGGGATGGAGCCTCAGGTATGCTCAAACTCCTTAGAGTAGGGTTTGTTGACCTCAGCACTATTGACATTTGGGGGTGGAGAATTTTTTGTTGTGAGGGCTACTGCAGCAGTATCTCAGTCCTCCACCTACTAGCTGACAGTAGCAGCTCCCTCTCTGGAGTTAGGAAAATCAAAATATCTCCTGATATTGTGAGGAAAGCATCCCTCCTGGTTAAGGACCACTGTCTTAAAGTGTTGAGGCAGAGGGAACCCTTAAGAGTGGAGTAAGTGCACCTGCTGTGTCTAGGGAGGGGAAAGTCTGGTGGAGCTAAGTGAGTGAGGGGAAGAGTAGTAGGTGAAGAGGTGGGGGACAAGGGGACTGGGCTGTTTTGGCTTTAAGTGAAATAGGGAGCCACGGAAGGATTCTGAATAGAACTGATCTCTTTTCTTTTTTTTTAATCCTCACAGGAGGATATGTGTGTTTTAATTGAGAGAGAAAGGAGAGAGAGAGAGAGAGAGAGAGAGAGAGAGAGAATTGCTCCTGTACACATCTTGACTGAGGATCAAACCTATAACCTAGGTCTGTGCCCTGACCTGGAATTGAACCCACCACCTTCATGGTATGTAGGATGATGCTCTAATCAACTGAGCAACCCAGGCAGGGCCTGATTTTAATTTTAAAAGGATCGCTCTTACTACTGTGTTGAGAATAGACTGAAGAGGCAAGTTTGGCTCAGGGAGATGAGGTAGTAAGTTTTATATTAATCCAGGCAAGAGATGATGGTGGCTTGCACCAGGCTGGTAACAGTGTAGGTGATGAGAAGTGGTCAGATTCTGGCTATACTCTGAACGTAGAGCAACAGGGCTTCCTGAGGGATTGGTTGTGGTTTCAGGGAAGACTTAGGTATGAAAAACCAGAAGAAACAGTTGATGTTAACTGATACAGGGAAGGCTTTGAATGGAGCAGGTTTAGAAATAAGGTAAGTTTGGGGGATACTCAGTTTGATATTTATTAGACATCCACGTGCAGATGGCCCGTAAGCATTTGGATACATGAGTTGAGTTAGAAAGGTAGGTTGGGGCTAGAAATAAAAATTTAAGAGTCATTTATATATGGATGGAATTTAAAGCTGAAGGCTGGATGAGATACTCAAGGGGAGTGAATATAGACAGAGAAGAAAAGAGACAGGACTTAACCCTGGACCTTCAATCCTGAGAGGCCAGGGAGAAGAGGAGGGATCAGTGAAGGAGACGGAGAGAGAACAGCCAGAGAGGTAGGAGGAAAAGCGGAGGAGGCCCGGTGGAAAATGCATGAGGAGAAAGTAACCAGGTGTGCCAAATGCTGTTGCTAGATGAGGGCAGAGGACTGGCCATTTTCCGTGATTCGTGGGAGTTAGGGTGTAACAGAATTCTGTGATCCATGGTCAACATCACCATCAGCATCAACAATCACAAAATACATCTCTGACTCTGAAACTAGTGGAGATTTGCTTACAGAGAAATGGAACCAAATTAGGGGTCAAGAGATCTAGAGTCCAGGGTCAGCCCTACCCCTGCAAACAGCTTCATGGTTCTGGGAAAATTACTTAATCCCTCCTTTAGGAACAAAATTTGTATCTTACTGAGATTGCTGGGTGTGTCAAATGAGACAATATATATAAAATTTATGAAGCTTTATAAAAATAATGAGTAAAAATATGCTTTTATTTATAACTCAAAAATGAATTGACCTTTAGTGGAAGATGAGCTTTTCAAGATCATAGCTTTAAATTTTACAATATTTTATTTTTAATAGTTAAAGAGCTGAGATAATATTTCCATAAAAGTGCTTTAAATAACAGTATTAAGAATATCTTTGTCTAGTTTGCACAGAAAACAGCACACTGTCAGTTTGGGTAAAGAGGCTATTCTTGGGCATTTGAAATTAGTCTCTGAGTCACAGTGAGTTTTATAGGTGGGATTCTGCCTCCTTATTGATAATGTGTTAGTGGGACATGGAGCCACTACCCTCTACACATGATTCAAAGAGCCAGGTACCCACTGTCTTCCCTGCAGAATAGAGAATTTTTAAAAATATTGTCAGATGTGGTTTGAGAAGCAGGCAGAGTGTCATGGCAGTGTACCACCAGGGTGGTCAGAAATATTTGACAAGGTCATGCAATAAAGCATTGATTTTGTGATGAAGTCCATTTTAATCTAGATCATGCGCTACATAAGTTAGTTACCTCTTCTGATGCCTCTAGCTCCAAATGAGGCTGCTTCCTTTCGATGAGTTTAGAGAGAATATCTCTTCCTTTTTCAAAGCTGGGCTGCTCTCCCAGCAGGTTAGCACTTATACTGTGGTCCAGCTTACTGTCCCAAGAAGCTACTGATATTTGCAGTGTAATAGAGAATGCTTCCCCGAAGCATTTAACCCCTGGCCAAGGAAATGGTGGGGGGAAGTTCAGTACCACTTTTAGGCAATTGCTCGTAAAGCTTTAAAATAATATTTGAAAGAAAAATGGGGTTTGAAATGTATCGTATTTATTTGTCCTCACCTTGGGTTCCCACTGTCATTTGCAATTATGGTGAGGCTTATCTGTTGACAGTGAAAGTCATAGGAAGCAGTTCTCATAGGAAGACTTCTCTCCAGAATTCTTACAGAGTGTGCATGTGCTTTGTTGGACGTTGCCACAGGAAATCTTCAGTCAATTTGAAATGTTGCAAAGTTTATATCATTTATGATCCCGGGAAACAGAGTCTGCATCACAGAGAAAGAGAAGCAAACAGCCTTGTGTGTGTTGTAAATACCTTATAAAACGACCTCAGGAAGGCGGATTGGAGTTCTGGTGCAAGTCCTCGGCAGTGATGTGGGCCAGGCAGCAAATCAACAGCAGGACAAAGCTTCCCACAGATGCCAAACACTCTCTCCCAATAAACAGTGTGCTTTCAGCACTCTGAATGGACAAAATACCCAAACACGGAGATGTCCACTTTAGGCAGCCATTCCACTGACTCATGTTCCGTACTATTATAGAATCTAAAATGACTTTGGATAACTCCCTGGGTTAATGGAAGTTTACTGAAGTGAAGATTCAGAAGATAAAGCATAAATGACTGTTTTAGGTCAACTCTCTGAATAAATCATTTTCTTCACTGTCTCCCAGATTTTCTGCTACCCAACTCCATCTTACAGAAAACAAACTATTGGAAATTCAGAGCAAATTACTCAAGTACCTGTTCTTTTTTCAATGTCCTCTAGTTACTGTCTCCTTATGCAATGGTTCTCAAATTTCAGTGTGAACAGGAATCACATGGGAGCGAGTCTGTTCTTGGGGCTTAAGTGGGGCTCAGCATTTCCACTTTCACCAAGCTCCCTCTGTGATTGCTGCAGGAGGCCCAAGGACCATACATCGAGAGAACCGTTGTCTTAGAGGGCTCTAAGGCTCTCTTTGTCTTTCATGTCTTATTGAAAGCAGACTCTCAGATCTCCTGACTTGCCTAATTGATTTGAAATAACTCCCTCGTTCATTCTCTTAAGAGGCAATAGGTTGGCCTGGAAAAGCCTTAGATAATTTGGAATCAGACAGTTTGAGAGCTGTTCCTGGAATCAGCTGTGGTGGCAGCACAGACTAGTGGTTAAAAAATGAGTTTGGGTCAAATATGCCTGGATTTAAGTTTAAACTCTTGCTGACAATGTAGTCTTGGACAATTCCTGGGACTCAGTTTCCTAATTCATAAAATGAATACCTAACAAGAGTGCCTACCCCTTAGGGTAATGCATGTAGGTACATGCCAAGTGCAAGGCACATAGCACTCAATGAATCTCATCAGTAAAATGGGATTAAAGTCTTCCCTACTTCATAGATTGCTTGAGGATTATCTGAAATAGTGCCTGGAGAGTACCATATATGAGTAACTTTTGGTCTTACTACATCCCCTAAAACCTACTAGTCAAGTATAAGCCATTTCCTAGTCCTTTAACATTGATTAGCAGTTCCTCCTCTCACAATCCTTGTTTACCAATGTATTATCACCAATGTTTCAGGTTTATATACACCAGGTTAGAGTTTCCACCAAGGCACTGTTAATCTACATATTTGAGGAACTACCGGGACGGGAACAATTTAGATCCCCTTCTATAAAAAGGTGATGATTGTGCAGGATTTCCTGAAGCTGGAACCAGAATTCTTATGAGAAAAATGAGTCTGGAACCCTGACTTGGACAATGACAGAGAGTCATCAACAGGCACAGAGCCATTATGATTCACTGGGTGCAAGCCAGGATGTATTCAATTTACTGATTGGAGAAAGCTCTTCCATGCTGACATTTATTGTGCCTTAGCTAAATGATTTAGAAAGTTCGCTGCTCTAAGAGGGAATGCAATATGTCAGTACTTCAGAGGGAAAAAATGTTTTATAACTTTTTTTGCTTGTATCTTTACTATATACCCCAGAACTCGATCACCCCACACCTGGGGCTCAATTTGCAGCACCTGAGAGAAGAAGGCACCTCAGAAGGCATTGTCTGAGGCTTCCGAGCCAGGAAGATGGGAAGCAATCTGCAGGGTTATTTTGGAGCCTGGGAAGAATAAGAGACAAAGGAAACAAAAACAAAACCCATCCTTTTGCTAAAAATTCTCATGCAGCTCAGCTATATAGCACCACCAAACGAATGGGAAGTAAATGCATTGGAATGTCAATTTAAATTGTAACAGGCTAAGTCGATTCAGTATACTCTATAGGGAAGTGGAAAGAATATTCAGTTAGTTATGTGTTTGACATTTATGCTAACTTCAAGAATTAATTTACTCCTTTCTTAAACAGAGGTATGCTAGAGTGGCATCAGGGCTCCCAAGCCATGATGCCTGGATTCTAACCTGGCTCTAAACTTTTGGTTGAGTGGTCTTGGGTAGTTTTACTCAGCCACTCTGTATCTTTCCCCATCAATTTTTAAATGAGGGAAAAATAACAGTATCTGTATTATAAATTTTTATGAAGATTAAAAGAGTTAATTAATGCAAATTATTAGAACATTTCCTGACATGTACAAAGTGCTTAATTCATTCTATTTATTGTGAATATCATTTGAGAAGCGAGACTTTAGATTGGTAAAATGACCCCTGTCAATCCCCTTGAAGGAGAGACTAGAAAGTTCCCTGCTCTAGGTGCGTAATCCTGAGGAATAGCTGCCACCTCAAAAATTCCTTCCTGGTTACCTGATCTTCTTGGCTCCAAGATGACAACTCCTCAGAGAGGTCAGAAACTACACTTACATGAAGCTGAGGATATGAGGAGGTGCAGGATGGAGAGGCCATACTGGTAAACTACAAACTCCCTGGCAGAAAGGTCTGTGTGTTACACAGTTATCAGCTCTTCCTTCTGCATTTTTTTTCTGAGGTTTTGGGAAATCTTTCAAAAGACTCTTTGGGATTACAGAGATGAAGAGAAACCAGTAATGATTTCACTAACCTCTTTTTGTGTAGTGGTGACATATTAACAACAACAATACAATTCAGCTTGGAAAAAAGTATATATCCATCCATCCATCCATCCACTTATTCACCCATCCATCATCCTGTGCTACATATGCACTGTGCTTTAGGCTTTCCTGCCCATCTTTATGGAAAGGGATTAAGTCTCAGTCAACTGGAACAGAGGAGCCAAAATGGCAGAATGAGAGTCTCCAAAAGACGGCAACAGTGTTTCTTCTATTTCATAAGGTTGTCTGGGACATTAAATCCTATCTAATAAAAAAGTAATATGCAAATTAGGCATCACTCCGTGACAAAGATGGCTGCCCCATGGCCACAAGGTAGCCACCCCCATAGCCACAAGATGGTGGCCCAAATAGCCACAAGATGAAGGTGCCCATAGACACATTCTATCTAATAAAAGAGTAATATGCAAATTAGGTGTCACTCCATCACAAAGATGGCCTCCTCCATGGCCACAAGATGGTGGCGCCCAGTCTGGTTCAGCCCCCACACTGAATTGGTCAGGCCTGTTAGCCAGGCAGGTGGCAAGGGAGGAAGGGGGCCTGAGGGGTGGAACAGGTGATCAGAAGGGGCTGGGGGTCCCCTGCCCAGGACAGAGGCCTTCTCCAGAGGCCTCAGGCATGGGCAAGGGTAAAGCCGGTGATTGGAGGGGCAGAGGTGGAGCCTGCAATTGCAGGGGTCTGGGCACTGGTGGAGTGGGCAAAGCAGGAGCCTGGGTGTCCCCTGCCCAGGCCTATAGCCTTGGCCAGAGGCTGCCAGTGGGGCAAGGGTGGAGCCAGTGATGGCAGGGGGTGGGATAAGAGCCAGTGATTGCAGAGCCTGGGCTCTGTGAAGCCGGCGATCAGAGAGGCTTGGGGGTCTTCTGTCCAGGCCTGCAGCCTCAGCCAGTGGTTACAGGCCTGGGCAGGGGTGGAGCCAGTGATTGGAGTGAACTACAGAGAAAACACCTTTTCTTAATGCTCATTGGCAAAGCTCCCTGTATGCCACTGGTAATATTCTTAGTAACTTGGGTAATAAGAATCCAAAAAGATGATCTAGGGTTTTTCCACCACACTCCTAGAGAAAAAAAGTGAAGATCCACTGCTGGAGTGCTAAGAAATGTCATATCCTGCCCTAGCCAGTTTGGATCAGTGCATAATGCCTCAGCCTGCCAGCTGCAGGGTCTGGGTTCATACTGGTTTCTGAAGCCCTACCAGATTGAGAATGTATGGGAGGACCCTCACTCATTTTCACTTCCTGGAGATCTGCCAATGGCTGAATTACTCAGTAACCTCCTGATGGGGCTTCTTGCTCCAGTCTGGCCCAGCTCCCATGCATCCTTTGCACTGCTGCCAGAGAGAACTTTCTGGAATGGTGCTTATTTATACACATGCATAAGCTTAAAACTGTCTGAGTTTTAACTGTCTGAGGAAGTGTGCCAACCTGTTACTAGAGATTGCATTTGGTGGGAGAGACCAGAGGAGAGTGAGTGCATCCTGGTGTGGGGTGCTGATGGCAGAGAGGGAGTGAGGAACAAGGAGGAGCTTTTGTTTCTTCATTTACATACTTTAAAATGTGGTAGGATTATGAGTAACTTATTTTCTTTTTGTATTGTTCCATATTTTCCAAATTTAAAGGTCTTGAAAATATTCGTGTCTTATCATGCCCTATGTCTACTTAGAATTCTTCAATAGCTCCCTATGGCTTTCATGATAGAAGTCATATTTCTTGGCCTCAGCCAAGCTCACAGGCTGTTTCTGATTTGTTTCCTGTCTTCCTCATTGGTCTCACCTGCTGCTTTGCCCCTACACCTTTCTCCATTCTCCTGGAACATCTGTGGTCTCACACCTGCCACCTTGGCACTTGCTGGCTCCTGAAACTTCTCTCTGATGCTGTCCTCAAGTTTAGCCCAGGTATGGCCTCTTTAGAGAACCTTCCCTGAATGCTCCTCCATGTGATCTAGATGGTTCTCACCTGAGCTCCCTTAACACCATTGGAAACTGCAATCATAGAAGGAACATACCAGTGCATGCCCTGAGGAGTGGAGCCCTGTATAGCTATCTTTGCATCTCAGCATCTAACACAGTGCTGGAACATAGAAGATTCTCCATGTGTAGATGCTAAGTGGATAGAGCAAACTCCTCCTACATACCAGCCAAAGGTCCTCACTCTCCGAGGCAGGGCCTCCAGCACTTGGACAATGGACACCACCACTCCAGCAGAGGGATCTGTTTGAGTGCCAATGATAGGAGCAGGTTCCCCAGTCAAGGGGTCTACAACTTGAGCCCCAATAGAGATTGGGACAAATCCTGTGGGATGCCAAGACCACCAATGGCTTTAGCAACCAGTGATGGGGAAAGAAGAAAGAGGCAGTCATGGGAAGAAAGAAAGATGGCTGGAAGGGAGCTAAAGAAGCCCTCAGAACCCTCTTACTCTTTGAGGGGCTGGATTGGAGGGCTTCCTGGTGGCCACAGACCCTGAGGGAAGGGGTGGGTGGTGAGTTTCTGAAACGCTGGTCTTTGAAAGAACTCAATTTTCTCAGTGGGGGATTAAAAACATGGGGTCCTGTGGTTGTGCAATCTCTGAACACCTTAATTTGGGTTTCAGCAGCCCTAGCAGAAGCATCAGAATGATCCTATTCCTTGACTGGGCTGAGAAGGGGGATTGGGAAGCTGGGCCAGGCATGGGAGGATGGCACCTAGGGCTGTCAGACCTGTGTTTTCATCCAGCCCCACTCCCAGCTTTGGTGAGATGCCTCCTGTGACTGGATCCTCCATGGGGCCCCCTAACTCCAGAGGGGCCTAGGTCTTGGTGAGGGGATTGCAGTATGTTCCCACAAGAGTGAGCCACTGCCTTGTTTGGGGGTGCAGAGTCCCAGCCAGCATGGGCACCTCGATGCCTGTAACGGAGTCTGTCATGAGGGCTCCCAGCTGTGCAGTCTTCCGTGGATGCAGGACTGGCAGGTGGGTGGCTGGAGGGGAGCCTGGGGCAGAACACGTTGGATAAGGCACATTGGGCAGGATGGGAGCTTCCGATGTGCAGATGCCACCTGGACAGGGAGACAGGGATGTTTTGCAACCCTAGACATGCCAACCTCCCTCCCTTGCCTGTAGAGCAGGGGCAGGGAGTGGCCTGGGGCACCTGCTTTCTTTGACCTAGCAGCTCCCTGACAGGGCGCTCTCTGCAGCAAGCGTGTTATAGTTGGTCACCAAACCTCACTGCGCAAGAAGAGCCCTGCTCCCTGTGCTGTGCCCCAGGGACTCATCCCAGAGAGCCCAGTGAGCCTGGGCTGCGCAGGCGCGACTTGGTGGTCAGGGTCTCACTCAGACAGAAGTCAGTGGTGGGCACCAGGGTGGCTGCCTGCAGATCATATCTGAGATTTCCAGGCCAAAGCAGCACCCACCCAGTGTCAGGGTGGATGAAGTCGTCCGGGGTATGGGTCCTGCGTGGCCACAAGCTGGAAGCATTGCTCAATGGGTCCAGGGATCATTGATTTGGTGACGGGGTTCATACTGATGTTATCAGCGCTCCCTTCAGGGCCTGTGGAAACTGCAGGAAAGCAAAGGCCTGCTGGTCCCCTGGGCTGAGGCCAGTGAAGCAGGCCAGAGGCCCGGTGGCAGGTGACTGGGAGGAGTTGGCAAGAAGCCCACCACAACCCCCTGGCAGGTGCTTCTGAGGGCAGGGATCTCATCTTTTGCTGAGTCCAGGGTAGGACTCCACATTCAAAACATGACACTGTGACATCATACTGCAGGCCGGCAGCAGCTGGCAAAGCCCGGGAAGATGGAGGTGACATGGAGCTGGGGGACGCCCTGAGCTCAGCGTGCCCACGAGGCTCCCATGGGGCCCTTCTCCCACGCTTTCTCTCCAGGCACGTCCAGTATTTTCCAGGCGTGGCCTTTGTGTTCATCCTCAGGCTTTTGCTCTCAGGAAGTTTTGCTCATAAGTACAGCTCTGCATTTTGGTGGTTTTGTTTGTTTCCCTCTCTGTTCCTCCCATTTCTGAGGCTCCCTCTTCTGTGACACCAGACTCGCCCAGAGGTCTCCAGGAAGCCCCTCCCGACTGGGGGTTTCCATGTTGTTTTGTCCTCCTCCCCTCCTGCCCTCCTTCCCTCCTCCCCTCCTCCCCTGCAGGGTGTCTTGGGCCTGGAACTGAGTTTGCAGGGCCTATGGCCCTGGTTAAAGCTGAGCAGGCTCACCTGGCCGCAGCAGCTCCACCCCAGGCCTGTGCCCAGGACACCCCAGGCCTTTAGATGGTAGACCTCCTG
Source organism: Murina feae (assembly GCA_004026665.1). Classification (NCBI taxonomy): domain Eukaryota; kingdom Metazoa; phylum Chordata; class Mammalia; order Chiroptera; family Vespertilionidae; genus Murina; species Murina feae. The sequence continues at coordinate 13,474 of PVJC01045790.1, forward strand.
CAGCAGGGCCCAGGACAGGTGGCCCAGCACAGGGTCCAACTGGGAGATTTCCTTGTGTGACATGGAAGGCTCATGGGGGGGG
>PVJC01045791.1:0-13579 GCA_004026665.1 Murina feae
GAAAGCCCTGCTCTGTTCCCCATTCACAGGCTGGCCCGGCTGGAGCTCGCAGCTTCCGGGCTGTTATTAGGGGAGCGTGGCCGGGCGCGTACAATGAAAGTGCTACTGTGTGCCGAGCGCCAGGTTCGCCGTGCGCGCTCCAAGGAAACGCGGCCAGGACGGCGTTGTGAACCGCCGCCAAGCCAAACACACGCACCCGGCCGGCCGGCCGCGCCAGCTCGCTTCTGCAAATAGGGGAAAAATTGACTTTCTGATCTGGAGTGTTTCTACGGCGAAGGAGATCACTCCAGTGGTTGTTCTAAAAATATTCCGGAGGAGGCACGTTCTCGGAGGCCTTGGGATGCTGAGCGGCCCTGAACCGTACTTTTTATGTCGTCTCTGCGGATCGCGTTAAAAAACAACAACAACTGACTAAGGCTTGCGTGGTCATTCTCCCCACACCCCGCCCCCTCCCCCCGCATGAGGGTGGCTGCAGCCTGAGAGTGGCGGACGTAGCAGAAATTGTATTTTTATCTCTCTGACTTCAGGAAGGATATTTGGGGTTTCGTCTCCCTGCAGCCGCTGTTGCAAGACTCACATCTGAGCAGCCGAATCTAGGGCAGCCCCTGCCCTCCCAGCCTTGGGGGCCCAGCCCAGTCGGGAGGGAGGTGTGTTGGGGTGGTGGCCCTGGAGGGGGGCGGCCACAGCTCCGGCTCCGGCTCCTGCTCCTGCGCCTGCGCAGGCTGGCGTCCTGCTTAAGGCTCAGCTCCTGCTTAAGGAGGCCCGGCTGCACAGCTCGGGGCAACCCTGGAATGCAGATGATTGCTACAGTGATGAGATTGACTGGGATTCCACAGTTCGTGTATTTGCCAAAAGTAAATGATGTCAGACCCTCCCCCCGCTCCCCCTCCCCCCCGCTTCCCCGTCTCTCAGTTTCTCTCCACCCTCCATCTCCACCCCTTCTCCATCTATGCCTTACCCCCAATTTTGAACATTTCCCTTGCAGCCTGTTCTGCAGGTTCAAGCTGAGGTGCACACAAGGGAACCCAGCTCTGCGAAAGCCCAGCGCTCAGCTTTGAGGCCGGGTAGTTCTTTGTTACATGCTGTCTAAGGCACCCCTGCCTCTGCCCCCAAGATGCCAGCAGCACCCGCTCCCAGGGTGGCATCAGAACTGCTTGAGCACATGGCCCCAAGTCCCCAGGAGGGCAGCTCAGTCCTCAGTGGAGAACCGCTGGTCTAGCCTTTTATTCCTGTCAGACTGACAACCAGTAAAAGGCCTGGAGAGTAGTCATATCAGCCTCTGTGTTTAGGTTGACAAATAACCAATAATAACAGGGTGGATCAAAGGACTTGGACATTGAGAATGAATCCCCGGTGTTGAATTTTGCCCCCAAAGTGTGTTTTAAAAAGAAGTCCCGGGACCATCTTGGTTTGAGGATTGACCAGGTGTGGCTGATCGGGCAATGGGGGGTGGGGGTTAGGGGGTGGGGGTTAGGGAGTGGGGGGGAGGTGGCCTGTTTGACTCAAAGTGGCCAGGCAGCGTTGTGGCCAGAGTTCACTCCTTCCAATAATCAGGAATTTTTTTTGAAAACATTTCCTGTGCTGAGCTTATAAGACAAATCTAGAATTAGGAAACTGATGATACTGGTGAATGGACAATTTTGAGGCATTTGCCGGTATTCTGGGCAACACATGTTAGGACTCCCTCCCTCCCTCCCTCCCTCCCTCTCTCCCTCTCTTTCCCTTCTCTTCTGGTGGAGGTGGAGGACTTTTACCGTGTGAGGAATGGGACCTCGCCTGCTCCCAGGCAAGCGCCTTGTTTTGATGACGTTCTCGGCAACCATTTGCTAGAATCCTACTCTGGCTTTCCGTGTTGACTCATTCTGGCACACCCAACAGGGTCAGGTGCGGGTGCCATTTCAGCAAACCCATCTTTGGAGAAATCCAGAATCCGGTGGTCAGCAGGTTTTGTGCTGGGCTTTCTTGGAATGCCGAGTGGTCAAGTACGTGCATGACAGTGTGAGAGCGATTTCCTGGGCTCAGCCAAAACCCGTGCTTCCACCCGTCTCTCCGCCAGCGGGCTGGCCCAGCCAGCCTGGGGTGCTGCGGCCACTCGGAACTCACAGGACTCCCCTCCCCCGGGGCCTGGCCTTCCGGGCCTCCGCCTCCCTGGGGCAGTCAGTTTGGGCTGCAGCCCCCAGCCCTTTGCCCCCATCTTCCTGGCGCGGTCCCCTCCTCTTTTGTTATGGGCACAGCCTCCTGCCCTTGGCGTCGCTGCTGTGTTCATCTGCCTTCTGGGGGTGGGGTGGGGTGGGCAGTGCCATGAGAACCAGCTGGCACAGTCCCTGTGGGCCATGGGCTGGAGCCGCTGGGCCACCCAGCCACCCTGCTGGGCTCACGGGTTTGAGTGGGGGGGGGACCATGTTGTGAGCATTGGTGTGATTCTCTCCCCACCACCTGGGGTGTGTGTGCGTGTGCTAGCACATGCGTGCACACGCGCACACCCCCCTCCCCCCTGCGTTTTTGTGTGAACCTGGGCGGGGGTGGGGGTGCTAGGTTTCTGTTTCCTGTAACCTCCCCTGGCTGTCGGCGCATCTCCGGATGCTCCGATTCTCTAACACCGGGCAGCTCGGCCGCACATCACGCCCGGAAGGCCCGGCTCTGTCGGCGGCGCCTGGCGAGGGTGACCATCGCCCGGCTGCCGGCGGCTGGAGGAAGCTGGCACCGTGGCAGAGGCTCATGGCCGGGAGTGCCGCAGGTTTTTTCATATGGAAATGTGAAATAATGGGGTGATTAAATAGAGCTGTATATTAAAGTACATCTGACATTAGAATTACCATAATGTGCTGTAGCCTTAGGCTGAGTACTTTATTTGCCATCTGCGTAGGCCCCAAATCCCCCGGGGAAGCGCTAAAATATTCTGAATAAACTCAGCTCGAGTTCTTATTGAGAGTAAAATACCATTTGTGGCACGTCGTATTGATTCGTCTTAATTGTGGTGCAGAAAAGAACATTCACTCGCTGATGACTTTTGTGCTTGGTGACAAGCTGGCTGGAGTTACTCGAACGCTGCAGTTGGTTAACCTGGGCGGGCCAGGCGGGCACCTCGGCTCTGATCCCGAGATGTGCCACTGCCGCGGGCACAGCTGGGGCTCGCTGCCAGCCCCCTGCCCTCCTGGGGGGGAGTGCCCACTGGGGACACAGGAGATTCCTGCTGTGCCCCCAGGCCCCTCCTCCCTGGCCTCTTCTCCCCACCACTGGCCCAGGGTAGCCCTGGGGGGGGGGGGGGCGTGGCCTCTGTCTGTGTCCCTGGTTGGAGGGATGTGCTATGCAATTTTAAGAAAACAAAACGGAAAGACGAAAAGGAAAACAATTCCACTCGCCCTGGCAAACGCAGGCTCTGCTGGTTCCTGGCTCGTGGGGGGAGGGACCCGGGAACGGTCCCTGCAGCCCGTTGGGGGAAGGCGCCTGCCTGCGACGCATTAAACATAAATGAGTCATCGGCGGGAAAACACTGGGCCATCCACACAGCGCTCCCCCATTCATAAGGTCCAGTTTTTACCCCGTAATTGCCTATCATTATACGCAATTTAAATATTCAAACATGCTCCACAAAGCTTGGGCCAGCATGTTTTTATTACAAATTCAGATCAAGGGAATAACCTTTAACTTCAGAGACAAATGAGACAAATTTACAAGTGCATGTCTGCTGTTTTCTTGTGTTTTATCAATCCCCGCGGACCGGAACACTTGGGCTGTAATGCCACTCAGAACAATATACATATATTACTACTTGTTTGTGGTGCGTCCGTAACGAGTCCCCTTTGCATTCGTCAACCTATAGCGCCGGGGCGGAGGCCCGGGCAACGCCAATTACCTCCGCGGAGCTAAACGCACACTCCATTAACGCGAGATTTACTGCCCCTGCGATCCTTCTTGGGGTGGGATGGGGAGATTTGTGTGGGTTTAAGGAAGGGAAGGGCATTGCGAACAGTGCGGGCGGGGGTTGGGGGGGAGGCAGGCTTCCTGTGTCCCCCGCAGGCGTGTGTGAGACCCGAGGGAGGTGAGCACACGTGTGCCCTCTCCCGGCCTTCTTGCCTGCTTATTTCTTCATTCACTCAGTTTCCCATTAAAAGTAGGGAGGGTTGGCTCGGTGCTTCCTGTTTCCCTTCTCTGCTGAATTCCTGCCCCCTCCGAGTCCTAGAATCTACCTTTCAGAACACCCCATATCTGAGGGGTTGGGGTGAGGGGAACAGAACCCTCACACACACTGGAAAAGGTCGGTCCTTCTCAGGGATGCCAGGCTCAAGGGACTCCGACGATGCATCCCTTGATTCCAGCAAAGGACGTATTATTTCCAGCAGATTTGTGTGCCTTAGGCAAAGGGGAAGCCTCTATAAGGATGATCTAGGGCAGCGTCTCCAACCTTTCGGGGCTCATGCACCACCAGCGATCCACGGACCACCCGTTGGCGACCGCCGCTCCAAAGGTTTCCTTAAGCCAGTGGTCGCCCACCTTCGGGACTCACCGGTCACCCATGGTCTGCAGACCACCGGTTGGCGACCACCGATCTAGAGAAACAGGCCTGGTTTTCTGAGAATGTCCACATTTAAAGCCCCTGGCTCCCCCATCTTAGTGGCAAACACTGCTGTTCTCACCCCCCACCCCCACCCCCCAAAGTACCCCGCGGTCAGCAACGTTGCTTTGGTGCAGCCTGAACTGCACACCTGGTCTGACCACAGAACGGAGCAGTTGACAGCGAGCCTGGGGAAAGCTGGTGCTCGGCGCCTGCAGCTGTGGTTCCGTTTACTTCTTGCCTGTGTCGCTAAGAGGCTGGACCGCCCCGTGCCTGAAGGTGGCTTCCTCGGGGTTAGGCGGAGAAGCGGGTGGGATCATTGAGCTACTGGGAGGGTAATGTAGGAGCCTGGATTGGGTTTGGAGATCCCTCTGTGTTGCCCGCCCACCCCCCTCCCTCTCGCCCTCCTGCCCGTTTCATTTCTCTGAGGCTAATGGGCTTGCCGTTTGTGGAGAGTGGATCTGGTCTGCAGCTAAGCTCTCCACAGCATGTGCCTCCGTCCTTCTGCACCGAGATCTCCTTATACCCAACGGTTGATGACTCAAGTCGTCTTGAGTGTGGGCTCGAAGCCTCCCTCCCGCCACCCGCCCTGCGCTGGAATCGACACAATGGAATTTGATCTGCTTCCAGCTGATCTGCGCATGATTCCAGAGCCTCCTCAGGAGAATCCCAAGCCCCTTTCAACCGCACCTCCAGTTCCTCTCGATTCCAGGATCCCACCTCCACGCCTCTGTTCACCCGGTTCCCCTGCCAGGCAGGCCCTTCTCTGCGACAGACCCATCCCCCCCGAACTCCGTTTCGAGGTCTCCTCCTGGCAGGAATCCCTCTGACCCTCCCGGGCTGTTGGTCTCTCCTTCCTCTGGGTTCTAGACCGCGTGGCACACCCTTTACCGCTGACTGGCGGCCTGGGTTCTCACCAGCTGCCTGTGGACGCGTTAGCCTCTTGCCCTTGACTGCTGGCCCCAGGATGGCAGATGCTCGTTTCGGCGTCCCTGCGCCCAGCTCAGGGCCTGGCACTTTGTCCGTTCGTGGAGTAAAGGTCGGAGGGAGGGAGGGAGGGAGGGGAGGAGGCAGGGAGGGAGGAGCACATGTGTGAATGGGGTTGAGAAGGCCCTTTCACCTTTGCTACGACGGTGCCGGCCAGAGTAGTGTAACCTTGGCTGTGGTCCCGGGTCACTCCTGGCATCTTAGGAGAAGAGGTACCAGAGCCCAAGAGAGCAGGCGCGCTCTTCACAGGCACATTCAGCCCTGGGTTCGGATGTGTGTGTGGGAGTGAGGACAGCCTTGCGTGGGGCACCCCGGGACGAGCAGGGGCTGCACCAGAGGGAAACGCGGGAGGGGAATTCTCGCAGGTGTGAGCCCCTCTGCTTGCATCTCCCGTTCCCCTAACCGCCTCCTCTCGCAGCAAACAGACTTGCTGTCTGTGAGCCCAGGCGCCTTACACGTGCTCAAGCCGGGCCTTCCACCCTGCCTCTCCTGCCTGGCCGGGCAGGTGCTGTTGTCCCTGTGTCCGGCTCGACCTCACTGCACACAGGGTTTCCTGCCTGCCTCCCGCCCGGGCGCTCTGAACTCACTCCACTGGGGCTGCTCTGCCTTAGAACTCTGCGTGTCCACAGCTTAGCCCGCCCCGATCCCGAACCCGCCTGTGGCCTCCTGGAGGGGTGGGTCACCGCGGGCCTCTGGCACCCAGCACCCAGCACGTGGGGACTGGATGGGTGAGGAGTGAGTGAGCGAGTGCATGCATGAGAAAGGCATGTGCCTGGATCACGGGGGGGCACAGTCAGCTCTCCTCGATCCACTCACTCCCAGGAGCGCCTCTCTGGCTGGAGGCGGGATTCACGGGTGTTTTTGTGCACCGTTGGCTGTCGGGGGGATGGCAGGGCTTTGGGTTGAGGCTTTGATGAAGGCTGAGGGCCCAATCCCCCGCCCGAGCTGGCTCCAGGCACAAAGTTCTCCTCCGCCGCATGGACACTGATGGACACGGGGGGGGGGGTGTGTGAAAGGACTCCCCCCAGTGCTGAGGCTCAGCGAGTTTTCTTCACTGCGTCAGGCTGCTTCCCTCTCGGCCAAGGGACCCGTGGCGTTTTCTGCAAGCCTGCAGCTGCCATCGCTGCCCCCACCGGTGTTCACGGTGCAGCCGGAATGGCTGCTTCAGGGCCCCCCTCGGCGCCCCCTGTGGCAGACTTTGCCGTGGCGGTGGAGGGGGCAGCCAGGGGTGCGCCTGGACTCAGACCCCGCCCTGGGCTCAGACTGGGGGTGTGACCCGGGCCCCTCCCTTCGCTGTGATGAGCCTTACTTCCACTTCCCCACAAAATTTGGATTCAAAACCATCTCCCAAAGTCGCTGTGAGTGTCCACCTGAGAGGCCCTCACTGGCACGTGCAGGTTGAACACACCGAAGTCAAGGGCGACGTTGACCATGTGTGTGGTGATGCGTATCCGGCAGCATTCCCAGAATGCCGTGGGAGGAGTTGGGCTATGCCTGGCCTGGGTCTAAGGAGATGTTTGGGGGGAGGGAAGAAGGAAAGGCAGGTGTTGAGGCGTTGGAACGTCAGGTGCACGGATATGTGAAGGTGCACAGCCCCAGGAGAGGGCCAGGAGGGGTAGTGGCCGGGGCAGGGGGTGGGCAGCGAGTCTGGCTGGATCCCGAGGCGTAGTGCCCAGGCTTCCTCCAGCGGAGCGGGTGCCGTTTGCTCTGTGATTCGGGCTGATTGCTGGCCTGCTCGCCCAACTCTGCCCAGGGCAGCTGCAAGGTGGGCACTGGCGGTGGCCTGGAGTTCGGTCTGCCTGGAGTCGCCCGGGGTCCCGGCATGGTCCGGGGGTGGGCATGCAGCCGGTAAAGAGCGTGGGTGTGCCGGGTGGGGCCTCTGCCTGGCGTGCCCGGGAAGTGGGGCCATTGGTTGAGGGCTGAGCTGGAGCTGGCCTCGCTGGGAAGGCAGGCTGGAGCCGGGCTGGTTCACCCAGATCAGGCAGATGACCTTATCCTGATGGCGATGACTTCAGTGACACAGACCCCGGGGGAGCAGACAGGACAGACCACTCACGCAGGCCACCTGCAGTTCTGAAGGACGTGCTGGTGGCCCGCGTCACAGCAGCGGATAAGACCTGGTCGATCCCTGTCCGTAGGGAGCTGGAATCCGGCCCAGACAGTCCATTTTAATAAATAACCCAAGACCAATCCCGTGGCCTTGAGCAACTTACTTATGGTCTCCGAGTGTCCTTGATTGCTGCTGTGAATGGTCACAGTATGTCCAATGATCCTGAGGACAGAGTGGGGTGATGCAGGTCAGAGGAGGCCCAGGGCAGGTCTGGACCCTCCGAATCCTGCCAAGCCCTGGCCTGCTTCCTCCCGGCGATTGGTAATGTCTGCCACGGGCACGGGGGAGGGGCGTGGGCTCTGTGAGCTGAGGCTGGCTCAGCGCTTCATCACCAGGGACAGTGTGTATTCGTCACGATAGTGCTACCCCCGTATCACCAGCACCAGCGCCCACCCAACGAAGGGCAGCTATTACTTGCCCATGAAATAATCAGCACGATTTCCCCGAGTTATTGGCATTCCAGCCAAAAGCAATACGTCTCCCCGTTTTCGTTGGCACCTGGGCTGAAAGCAGAGGTCCAATACCAGGCACACACAGCTGTGTCCTACGCCACCAGGTCCTTGGGCTCGGGGGGGGGGGGACCCCAGGTCCGCGCACTTTTTCTCTTGACCAGGTCATCAGGCGTTACAGCGTAACGCTCAGCTCAGAAGCACAGCCGGCTGCGTGGCCTCCGGCAAACCTTTTTCTCCTCCCACCCTCGTTTTGCTCATCTGTGCAATGGTGCTGATGACAGTTCTGACCTCAGGGTTGTCAGGAGCGGGAGGGAGCCTCGCGGGAGGTTGATTGCACTTAGCTGTGGGCCGGCTTGTGGTGAGGCTGTAATAATGGCTTATTGTTCCTGCTGTGACGGCCTCCCCAGTGCCACCTCTCTCTGTCAGGCCGCCCGCCTTTGATGGAACGCATTCAGAACAAGCAGCGATGGTCAGAGATTCCCTAGACGTTTGTGTTCAGAAATAACACAAATACGAAACTGACAGTCCCCGGCCGACATGGTCTTCCTGGGACCGTGAGACGGGAGTTGGTTTTTAAACTTTCTGGGACGGGGTCTCCGCATCGAAGCGGGAATAGCGATGCCAATGGAGACCGTTAGGAACCGTGGAGACCGGCCATGTTCGCTGTCCTGGATTCCCAGAAGGACTGGGTGGTGGGTCAGAGACCCAGGCCCTTGCTGTGGGCACCGGGGAGTCCAGCGCGGGGAGGGGGCCTGCCACAGCTTCCTGCTCCTGACCTGGCTGCCTGGCGTCTCACGGCCCCTCCACTGGGTGCTGTGTGCATGGTGTGCCCTTCAGACCCATTCGCTCTGGGAAAGGTCTCCCTCCCCTCCAGGGGCCGGGCCGTGGGGGAACCGGATTGGGTCCCATCAAAGCACCGGGAGGACACACAGAACCTGTCTCCAGTGTTTTCACTGGGAAACAGGCCCTGACAAGTGTGAAGAGAGTGACCCGTGCCTGGGGGGGAGTGGGGAAAGTGGGGGGGCTGTGCACTGAGCAGCAGATGGAGCCTGGGGCTGGGAAGCCTCCCCCTGCTGGCTGCGGGCCTCTGCCATCCTGAACTTCATCACCACCAGCAGGAATGCAGCCCTGGCCTGCCCTCCCTGCCCCCCCCCCCACACACACACCGTGCAATCAGCAGGAAGCGGCCAGTGCACATGCCAGACCCTCTGTAAAAGGCTGTGCACCTTGCAGAGGGCCCGGTTCTGATTTTGCCCTCCAGCTTTTGGAGGACAGGGCAGCCTATGTCCCAGGCCCTGCAGGCGGGCTGCCCTTCCGACGGGGTGGCTTGGCCTCGTGGGAGACGGGAAACTCAGCTCCCAGTGATGGCCTCATCTCCGAATGACTCCAGTCAAGGTGTGTGTTTCATGACGTCCTGATACCTTTGTTGGTACTATTAGAGTCACTGGCATACTGATGAGGAAATTATTTAAATGCTCATTAAAGAAAACACCCTTTAACAGCCCTGGCTGGTTTGGCTCAGTAGATAGAGCGTTGGCCTGTGGACCGAAGGGTCCCACCTTTGATTCCGGTCAAGGGCACGCACCTGGGTTGCGGGCTCGAGCCCCAGTGAGGGGTGTGCAGGAGGCAACTGATCAGTGATTCTCTCTCATCGTTAATGTTTGTTTCTCTTTCCCTCTCCCTTCCTCTCTGAAATCAGTATCTAGGAAACTTTAATAGCAGAGGGAGAGTAGCATTTCTCTGCAGGAGTCCAGTTGGGTGTCTGTTCCCAAGCGTCACAATAAAAAATGATGTTTCCTCAACATTTGCAAGTGTTGGCTTCCCTGGAGCCTCCCCTGCATCGGGTGGGCTGCATTAAAATCCCTCCAGCGTTTTAGTACTGCCAGAGCTACACCGACAGGCATCCCCGAAACACCCAGTGCTGGGTCCGAGGTGGAGAACAGCAAGCGAGCCCTGGCCAGTGTGTCCAGTGGTTAGAGCCCTGGCTCTCGTACCAAAGGGAGGCAGCCAGTTGATGTGTGTCTCTCACACCAATCTCTCTCTCTCTCAACTCCTTCTCTTTCTTCCCACCCTCACATTCTCTCTGAAAAGCAATGGGAAAAAGATATCCTCAGGTGAGCATTAACAAAACAAAAAACACACATGAATCATGCACAGCCCCAAACCCAAACATCTGCATGGCAGCGGGGACTTCTATAGGGTGTGTCCGCGTTACCGTACTGGGCCGCGCTTGGTCCCCACCCCCCACCCCCGCCCCCATTTGTTGTTGCCGTTCTACTGATGAGGAAATCGAGGCTCGAGCGCTTAAGGACCTGGTTGACTTCACTGTGCTGGGAAGGTTGAGGCGGAGGTGTGAACCCACACTGCTAGCTCGTCGCCGAGAGGTCACGGAGGGTTTTGAACTTGAGAAAAACACAGGCGGCTCCCTTTAGAGCCCGCAGAGTGAAGAAGACCCAGCGTGGACCTTAACAGCGTGGGAGGAAGGCGGAGGGAGGGAAGCAAGGAAAGAGGCGGTCTGTAGGCCGAGCTTCACGCCGCTGTGTAAGTCACTTCAGCACGGTCCAGGCACCCGCCCGGCAGCGGAACCGCCGCAGCCCAGTGGGAAGTGGGTCCCGCCTGGGCCACCGGTGGGGTCCTCACCCGTGGAGGCTCCAGTTCACCTCCGGGCAGGCAGGTGGCCCTGAGCTCCAAGGCTGGGTGCGGGAGGGGGAACCTCTGGTCCCCGAAGGCGACGGGGCGGCCCTCTCCCCGAGGGTCTTCTGCTGCGTTTGCGAAGGAGCCGTCCAGGTTTCGGATGGAAAAATGCCCCGCGTGGCTCTCAGGGACTTTCTGACAACCTTCAGCCCTTAAGCGTGAGCCGCCCAGTGCTCAAGGCCATCGATTCTAGGCTGGAGATCTCCATGCGGTGGGATATGGAGATGAACATTTTATTCAGGAAAGAAGCGGGGCGAGCTGTCAGGGAGGGCCTGGGAGGGCCCGAGGGTTTTAGAGTCGGAAGCTGCTGGGCCCCGGGAAGGCCAGCGCGGGGGAGAGTGTTGCCAGGTGAGGGGGGACGTCCAGGAAGCCAAGCCGTTTCTGGGTGCAGGGAAAGAAAGGGCTCGCCCCAGCTCCACGAGGGAGCGGACAACCCCATTTGAGGGATGTGCGGACGGTGAATGACAGGCAGGTGGCTTCCTCCCCAGGCCACGCCCAGTTAGAGATTGACAGGTGCCTGCCCTATTTTTTTTTTTTTTTAACTGAGAAGTGGAAACGTCTGAGCTGTTTGGGATGTGTGGCTACATGTTTCCCAGCAGCTGCCATTTTGAGTTTATTTTATCTTTTTTAAAAAAGGTTTTAATCGGCCATTTCGGCTGCAGAGCCTGCCTCGGAGTTCTGACTTTTCTTTGTCTAGCTAGAGAACTTTCTAGAGAAACGCATGGCCATCAGAGCAAGAAACGGGAGTGCTCTGGAGATAGCCAAGGAAGTAAGATGATGAAAAGGGGGAGTGGGGGAAGGGAGGGGCCCGCAGGTGCTGGGGCCTGATGAATGGCCGGAGCCCCGGTGAAGGGCACGGAAGCGCCTTTTAATTCGAAGCCCTGCGACCTTGTCTGGTGTGGCCCCTTCATCTGTGCCATCAGCTAGCGTGTCAGAAAGGGGCTTCTATCGACCTGCTTCTTCTTTCTTTCTTATTTATCCTGCTCCAGGAGAGGGTGTGAGGAAGACTCTATAAATATGGCCTCTGGCCCGCGCTCCCACGAGTCTGCAGGAGGTAGCCAGTTCTGTCTCCCATGGCGGGTAACTAATAAGCGAGGATGGGAGATGGTGCCTCTGAGGAAGCAGCACTTTCTGTCTAGCTGAGTGGCATGCAGAAAGGGGGTGCTGTGAGGCCTTGCACCCCCACATGCTTCCCGGGGCCTTGGGAAGGTCCCCCACCGCTTTCCAGGTGGGCACGATTCCCCTGCGGCCCCAGCGCGAGGAACTGAAGTACCCAGACGCCCTGGAGAAAGAACAGCCTCTCCCTCAGAGGCTCTCCTTGAGCTGTTGAGAAGCGAGGTGAAGCTGAACTTCAGTTTCTCTTTCTTCCTGGCCTCCCTCCCCAGTGGTCTCCTCACCACCACACGCGCAGACAGGACAGAGGAGACGAGAGTGAAATGATCCCGTAGGACAGCGAACCCGCAAAGCTGGCCTCGTTTGCCAGAGGTGGCGTTCTGGCCCCGTCGGCTCTGCGGCCTGGCAGAGTCGACCCCCTGCGCCCTGGTTGGCCTGCTTTTCTGTGGCATCGCACACCCTGCGTGGCTTGGGAGACCCTGGCCCCTTGGGAGTCGCCAACCCTAACCTACCGGCGTGGACTCATGGCATTGGGTCCGAGTCTCTTGGTCTTTCCTGCTGAGGGTGCAGCGCCTCTCCCCCCCCCCAAATATAATTCATGGGTGGAAAACAAAAATGGAATCTTTGTACAGGATTTCAGAAGTCCTTCAATGGACCAGGGCAAGCGGGGGGGGGGGGCTGGTTTCTTCCCTCTGCACCCCACTGTACCTCCATTAACTTACTAACTTGGTTATGGTCCCCAGCATGGTTCCTGGGTTTTACCAGCGTGCGGATCTCCCAGGTACAGGGGAGGTGGAGAAAATAAAAGGAGTCCTTCCAGATCGTGGCTGTGATGTCCTGTTCCCTGTTCCTTCCAGCCGGCGAGCAGATGTGGTGGTGGAAGGCAGAGCCTGCCCATGCCGTCCTGTGTGTGTGAAGCAGTAGGACAGGCAGCAGCCTCACCTGCAGGTTCCGGGGGGTGGGGGATGGGGGCAGCCACAGGACGGGGTCTGGACGGAACATTCAGCTCCATGACTGCCCCAGTGATGGACAAGACTGCACACCCTGGCTCAGTGCCATCAGGGCCTGTGACAGTGTGTACCCAGTGCTCCTCTTCTCCCCTGCAGAGCCTGTTTGTAGCAAACCCCTGCTTGCCGCCATGGATCCCGGCTGCTGTGGTGACTCTGACAAGCTTCCATTCTGTTAACTTTCTGGCAAAGGACTTCATGTAGGCCAATGGCCCCTCCCCCTCATGGGGAGGGGGGCTGTGGAGGCCGACCCCACGCAGTGGTTATGGTTAGAGTGTGTGTGAGGCCACAGAGGGGCAGAGGCCACACAGTAGTGATCTGCAGAGCAGGCTAATTCCTTCTGCGCCGGCATGTCCACGTGGAAGTGGGATAGCGCTTTCTGTGCGGATGCTGATATATGAAACCCTAGAATTTCTTGGAGTTAAAAATCCCCCACGATGCAGCCATTTCTCTTAAAAAAGAAAAAAAAAGTCTTTGCACGGTGATTCCGTCTGACTTGCGTTCTTGGAACTTCCTTGGAGCAAATATTGCCTCATCAGGGGTTGGGGGTTCAGTTTTGCCCCCCAGGGGACAGTTGGTAACGCCTGGAGAAATTTTTTATCGTAGTGACTGCGGGTGGGGGTGGGGGTGGGCAGCAGGGTGTAGAGGCCAGGGATGCTGC
>PVJC01045792.1:0-13468 GCA_004026665.1 Murina feae
TCCCTCCCTCTTTTTCTCTCATCCTACCTTTGCCATACATTCTTCTCTACTTACTGCCACTGTTTTAATACCTATCTATCTACCTGCCAAATTATCCACTATCATTTATCTTTTTTTCTTTTCTGACTTCTACTTTTAAAATCTGTCCCCAGTACACAACTATACTTGGTTTTCATTATAGGCCCTATAGTTCCCGTACATCCTCTTTCCTTCTTTAACTCTGCTGTCCATTGACTCTTTTATAAAGCTCTTCTCTCCATCCTGTTCTGACCTCCCCCACCTGGTTACTTCCCCCAAATTCTCCAGGGCTACTGCTCCCTCCGCCCCGCCCCCCGAGTCTCTCCATCTCCTGGCTCCTACGGGGGTTCACCCCAGTTCTGAAGGGAGATGGGGCCTCTCACAGGAGACCCCTGCCCCTGGTGGTGGAGAAAATGGGGCCAGTGAGAGAGGAGGCCCAGGAGGGTGTGTGTGAGAGAGAGAGGGAGCAGCCCTCCTTCCCTCCTTAAAACTTCTATGGGGAGGGGGCATTAACCCCTAGCCCAGGGCTCAGCCCAGGCCAGGTGTTCACTCTCCCCCCTTCCCAGGCCTCCCCGCCACCATCCTGCTCCCATTCCCTGCCCAGCACACCCAGCCAAGTGAGGGTGACCAAGGCCCATGCAGCCAGGGCACTGCTGCTGCAAAGCAGGAGCGCCTCCACTTCCGCACCCTCAACCCCTCCATTTGGGACCCGCCAATGGCTGGCAGCAGGTGTCTCCTAGGCTGTAGCCAGTGTCAAGCTCTGGGCCTAGTTCTCTGTCTTCCCTGGACTGCATGTAAGCAGCTTCTTCGTGTCCCCTGTGAGACAATGTGGGCGGCTTCTCCAGTGGCTGCGGCTTGGGTCACAGGACAAGTAGCTTCTTGGTCTCCTAGGCTACAGTCAGCCTCAGGCACTGGGGCCCGGCTTCTCAGTCTTCCTGAGGAAATGGGAAAGGCAGATGTGGGGCAGGTGACTTTCTCCCAGGCTGCAGCCAACATCAGGACTGGGCTGGGCTTCTCCGTGTCCCCTGGACCGCAGGTGGGAGGCTTCTCCTTCTGCAGCCTGAATCACAGGGCAGGCAGCCTCTTCATCTCCCGGTCACAGCCAGCCTCAGGCGCTGGAGCCAGACTTCTCTGTCTCCCCTGACTTCTGCATCTCCAACAGATCTGGAGCGGCCAGAGCCAGGATGTTTGTGTGGTAGCTGTGGCTGGAACGCAAGTATCCCAGCTCTGGCCTCTGCCATCTTGGCTGGGTTAATTTGCATACAGCCACTCTGACTGGCTGGGGCATGGTTGGATGGTGGGCATGGCTTAGGTATCTCGGAGTGATGGTTAATTTCCATATTACTCTTTTATTAGAGTAGATAAATAGTTTACTTAGAAACCATTTTCATGAGCTTAATCTCGTAGTTTGTGGCACAGATAGTCTTAAGGAGAAATCAAATCCCTATGTCACATTGTACCAGTTGCACTAAACTATGGTTTATTTAAAAAAGAAGAGTTAAAATAAATATTTTTAAAGAAAATACTTACAGGGAGAGCATTTTTTTTCCCCTTCCCTCTTATACATGCATCTTTACTTTCTTCTCCTAAACCCTACAGATCTCCATGAGACTTCCCACCAAGGGAGCAGCAGCCAGCAGCAGCCTGTGTCAGTCCAGTCCTCAGAACCTGTCTCCACAGCCCCCTTTTCTGACTTTTCAGTGAGCCCACAGGAGCCCTGGCTCGATTCACTTCTTTCCTGTGGAGTTTGTAGAGAGCCCAAGTAGTCCCAGCTAGGCTCACTCCTGTTGCTTTTTCTGTTCTAAACCCCTCCTTGTTTCATTGTCCTCTGCTTTAATAAATGGTTCTGTGCAGATACATATCAATCTGTCCCTGTGGTTGGAGTGTAAGGATCTATTTTAAATGGCAGCACAAGCAAATTCCTTGAGATTGTGAAATGGCTTTATATCTTGTGGTGATAGATACTGCTATGTATTTATCAAAACTCATTGAAACAGTATACCAAAAATAGTGCAGTTTGGTGCGTGTAGATAGAGAGATAGATAGATAGATAGATAGATAATAAATAGATAAAGATAAAAATATTCCTAATTTTAAGACAATAATCAGACATAGTCTTCTTCCTTATTTGCAATATCTAAATGCAAATTACATTGTTTTTGATAACATGGATTGTAGTTGAGGGTGAATAGTATAACTATGGAGTGAGTTCAGGTTTGAGAACAGAAAGTGAAATTTCTATTAAGAATTATAGATGTGTAACTTTGAGAAAGTAATGACCTTGTTAACATCAGTATTCAAGTTAAAGTTAATAATTTCTACTATCAGGAACTCTTAAAAACCTTATTGTGCAATAATTTAATTACTTTATTAGCTTTTTATAATAATAATATCCATGTAACTATTATTTTAAATTGATGTTAAAATCTTCATTTTAAACATGAGTCACAATTAAGCATTCTTTTTTGAAAAGAATGAAAAATTACAGTTAATAGTACATTACAGTGCAAGCTCTAACAATATTCTCAAAATAGGCAGAAAACAACCTAGCACCATTTTATAGCTAAAAACGTACATGTGATAACTTTTACTTGTGATAATCAAATACCCATACAGACTTAATGGATAGTGTGTGTGTGTGTGTGTGTGTGTGTGTGTGTGTGTGTGTGTTTTAAAATATATTTTATTGATTTTTTACAGAGAGGAAGGGGGAGAGGGAATAGAGAGTGAGATCATTGAGGGAGAAACATCGATCAGCTGCCTCCTGCACACTCCCTACTGGGGATGTGCCCACAACCCAGGGTACATGCCCCTGACCGGAATCGAACCTGGGTCCCTTCAGTCCACAGGCCATTTGGCCCTATCCACTGAGCCAAACCAGTCAGGGCATGTGTGTGTGTGTGTGTGTGTGTGTGTGTTTTGTTTTGTTTTTTACTGCTACTATCCATGTCAACTAATCTGAAATATTGAATTCTTACAGAAAAATAATCAGTTTTATTATCTTTGGGCTGTTACTATTTTTATCTAGTCAATTTTATTGCTAACTTCTAAAATACATTTTTTGCCAAATATGGTGTATCCACCAATTATTTGTCATTTGTCTGTAAAAATTTACTCCTTGAATGAAATTTATAACATTGTAAATGAAAGTATCTGTCCTTATTTAAAAGTGCACTCTATCCCTAACTTTTCCCTTGAAATATTAACACAAACTATTTCTTTACACCTGTTGTCTCTCTTATGCTCTATCATTTGGGATACATGTTACTTAAATAAAAATATCTGTGGGCATTTCTAGATAGTGATTTACTTCTCTTACCTGAAACATTTGAAGGATGAAGCCCTGGATGTTATAGAAGTTCCATGGATATCAGAGATCCACAATTTTCTTGTTTTTTAACCCCTTCTGTGCCTTCTTAGTGAGTAGTTTCCATCTTCTGTTTTAAATTCCTATTTCATGGTGAGAAAAAGATTATATGTGAAGGTCCGAACACACATTATCCAGCTTTGACAACCCTTTAAGATGACTTTTTTTTTAAAAGCTCTACTCAGCTTCCTTTCATTCCTCTTGTTATCTTAGCAGCAAAGGAAGATGTAAACTATCATTTATTAACTGTGCTAACATCGATGTTTCATTAGTCATGTTCATCCCTCCTAATTGGACAATCACAAAGAGAAAGTGAACTTTCCAGTCACAGCATAATTTTATATATCCTAAAGAATATGTTCTCTGAAACTTCAGCTTTGAGAATAGTTGATAAACCTGCTTAATAACTAAACATAAGCAAACAATAAATAAAAATGACAAATGCTCAATGAAGTAATATTTATTCTAATTTTAAAAACTATATTTATCAATTACATTGCTTTTATGTAGCTATGGGTATTGTGATTCCACAACTTCACTAAATGCAGTTAAAATATGATGGATCATACATACATTTTTAAGAAAACTGTATTTCCAGGTTGCTAAGTGTTTAAGCATAATCAACAAAACATCTTGTCGTGTGTTAATTAAAATGAATAAACCACACAGCAGTCAAGATAAGCATATCTTGTTCTCAAAACGAGAATCACTCTAATTTCATTCTTTTTTTTAAAAAAATCAGTTATAAAAACAGCTCATATTTAAGCAGCAGATTACAAAGACATAATATTCTTCTCTAATCCATTAATCTAACTACACAATAATTCTAAGTGATAACATGTTGATGTTTTCTAATAATTCAAAATCAGAGAACTTTAAACCTATTTCAAATTTTTATATTTATCATGTGTTCAAAATTCTCTGATTTGAAACTATTAGAAAACATATTCTGTAATTATTTTGAATGTCTACTGTTTTTAGAATTTCAGGGTTTTTATAATGGTATAAACATACAATACATTTCAACGACTCTTGAATATCAGACTCTGATGATCTTGGCTGCTGAGACTGCAAGCTCAGAGAGCAGTCAGATGCTTGCAGTTCTGTAAGCACTTACTGTGCTGACCGGACATGGGAGAGCTTTCCAACGATGAATGCCTGGTGACAGGCTAGGGGCTCACTAAAAGAACATCCTCACTCTTTAAACTGTGTTCTCTCATTTTCAGAGGAAATCATCACCATCGTGTTATTCTTAATATTCTGTTTTCCAGGACGCAGGTGAGTTTCTTCAGCTACTGCTTCTCCAACAGGGTTGTAAGAATTAGCATTATTTTGCTGGCTGTTATGTATATGCTTCAGTTTGTCAACTTTGTCACACTTTGGGTGTTGAATATTTTCACAAGTGGAAATCACCTCACATGTCAATGGAATGGAAGTATTATTGAAACACTGTTTAATATTACACTTATCTTTGAATCATTTATTTGGCAGGCACAACTATTCATGGGAGAGACAAAAACCTAAATGCCTCTGTTGGTTTGTCAGGGCAGCCGGGAATCCTGGCAGTCACTCGGAGCAGATGGCGTAGGCCAGGCCTTGGCAAAGTTGGATCCCAAGACAGTTGGGTTTAAGAATGTGGAGATGGACCATTCACAAATCAAGCACAGGCTGGCCAGCTAAAGGTATCACAATGAGTACAGACAATGGGGACATTACAGCTAGCTCTGTGTGAACTGCTATTACTGGATTGCTTCACTTTCATAAGAATTCTCTGCATTTAAGACAAGAAACTTCTTGTCTCTACCTCTTGGAAAGGGTAGACTTAATGAGATCTTGATATTACAGTGGACTTGAATTCTTCTCCTCCAGAGAGACAGTAAGTTTAGTTGCATAGGCATTTATCTCCGCTTTTTCATATTAGGTACTATAATATGAATCTTTTTTTCTCTGATAGCGTAAGTTTGACAAAATGCTAAATGTGATTCTTATGTTTTAGGTTCATATTTTAACCAAAGTGGCCCTTAAACCAAGCAGCTATCCTATCTAATAAATAGGGAATATGCTAACTGACCATCCTGCCATTGCAAAGATGGTGGTGCCCACAGCCAAAAAGGAGGAAATATGCTAACTGACTTCCCCACCCTCAAAGATGGTGTCACCCACAGCCAATAAGGAGGAAATATGCTAATTGACTGCCATGCCCTCAGATATGGTGGTGCCCAGAGCCAAGATAACTGGCAGGAGAGGGCAGTTGTGGGTGATCAGGCCTGCAGGGCAGTTAAGGATGACCAGGCCAGCAGCAGAGGGCAGTTGGGGGTGACCAAGCCAGCAGGGGAGGGTAGTTAGGGGCAACCAGGCTGGCAAGGGAGGGCAGTTGGTGGGGACCAGGCCAGCAGAAGAAGGCAGTTGGGGGTGATCAGGCTGGCAGAGGAGGGCACTTGGGGACAATTGGGCCAGCAGGAGAGCAGTTAGGCATCAATCAGGCTTGCAGGGGAATGGTTACAGAGTGATCAGACTGGCAGGCAGAAGTGGTTAGGAGCATTCGGGCAGGCAGATAGGCAGGCGAGCGGTTGGGAGCCAGCAGTCCTGGATTGTGAGAGGGATGTTTGACTGCTCATTTAGGTCTGGTTCCATAGGGCAATTGGACATCCTCCAAGGGGTCCGAGATTGGAGAGAATGCAGGCTGAGCTGAGGGACACCTCCCCCCTGCACAGTGCACAAATGTCATGCACCAGGCCTCTAGTAGCATATAATATTTAACTTAAGAAATAATAATCTGTTTTAGACAAGAAATAAAACCAGTTGGTTTGGTCTTATTGTGAGATGGATTTATTGTAGTTTAAGGTCATGGATTCATAATGTATTTTCAAAAATAACTTTCCTTATATGAGATTTTCTTCTATATTGAATTAAGAATTTATAACTCTTTCCCTAGATTCTAATACTATAGGGTATTCAAGGAAAATAAATATACATAGATAAATAGCCAGCTGAAATTATGGCTTTTTTTCTGGTCTCTAAATAAAATTCAGTGGGGAAAATAAGTACAGGAGATAAATACATGTCTTATCAACAAGACTGACTAAAACTTCTTAGTGGCCCTAGAGATTTAGTATAGATTTTGACAGTATCCTTATCATTGACAAAGGGCTGTATTAAATGCTGCATCTAAACTAATAAAAGCGAAATAGTAAAATTAACCGTTTCTCCCAGACGGGTAAGCCACGCCCACCAGCCAATCAGAGCGGCTGTATGCAAATTATCCCAGCCAACATGGCGGCCGCCACTCCCGGACCTGAGTAAACGGCAGTTTCCATTGCGGCAGGAGCGAAAGTAAAGCTGCTCCCGCTCCTCCGTTTAAACTGGCTCTAGCGAAACACAGGTTTGAAACAATATAACAATCATAGAATCCTTAGGAGCTGAAGGAAAGAGCAGCCCGGGCCTAACCAGTAAAAGTAACAATTGTTTCATTATAGATGCTGCAAGGTGAAGCAGAGGAGGCTTCGTTAGTTAGAAGGCCGCCTTAAAGGAACAGTGTATCAATTATAGGAGATAAACTCCAGAGACCTGCGTCCAGCCAGCCTTGCTGGGACGTTGGGTCAATGGGAGCTGTGGGCAGCCTGAAAGCCCCTCACCCAGGCTGGTCAGGCACGCCAGCAGGTGGACATCCCCCGAGGGGTCCCAGACTGCGAGAGGGCACAGGCTGGGCTGAGGGGCCTCCTGAGTGCACAGAGTGGCTGCAGGGCAGGATAGCGCAGGACCCAGGACCCGTGAGTGGGAAAGAGGCGGCAGGGTTGGAGGGCATTGGGGAGTAGGTAGGAGGTGGCAGGGGGTCGATGGCCTGCTTGGCAGCTGTCCAGGCCCTTTGCGGGGCATGGGAGAGCAGGAAAGCAAGGCTGCACGGGCTGGGGTCCTGCTTGGCAGCTCCCCAGACTCCTTGGTGGCACCGGGAAGTGGGAAAGGAAGGCAGCAGGGGACGGGTGAGTGGGAAAGAGTTGGCGGCCTGCTTGGCGGATTCCCAGGTCCCTTCCGGGGATCAGGGAGCAGGAAAAGGCTGGCCTGACCACAAGGCGGGGTTTTCCCTGCTTTCTGGTGGCTGGAGGAAGATGGGCAGTAAGCAAGCTTGGGAGGCAGGCAGCACCCAGCCCTGGTCACAGCTCAAAAAAGAGAACAACATGCAGGGGAGGGCAAGAGTCTGAGAGATCAACATAGAGGGGGTGCCTGCTCCAAGTCTTGATGGTGCCTGGGGGCAGGTCTCCAGCAGGTAGACACACACAGGAGGACTGCTCTGAGCCTCAGATGCGGCTGGGTGTAGGTCCCCAGTGACCACACACACATACACACACACACAGAAGGCGCCTGGCAGACTGGGGCCATCATAGGACATCCACTGAGGGGTCCCAGACTGTGAGAGGGCACAGGCCGGGCTGAGGGACTCCCTCCACTCCGAGTGCACAAATTTTTGTGCACCGGGCCCCTAGTATTAAAATAAAATGGAAGTTACATAATATAGAAAATGTGGGTCAAGTTTTTAAACACTTAATTCAGAAAATTCAGTTGCTCATTTATTTATTATTTTATTCCAATAACCTCTATTTGACTGAGAATATACTATGCATCATGTACTGTTCTTTTTTTTATTATTTATTTTTTCCATCACCATTTATCCCCTCTATGCCTTTTTCCATTGCCACCCAACCGCCTGCCCCATACTGTTGTCCATGAGTTCTCTCTAACTTTTTTTTCTAAATCCCTTCACCCTCATCCTCACTAATACCCTGTTCCCCAACAGTGCTGTATTCTTGCTTTCTATTCTAGTAGTCTGTCTCTATTTTGTGTGGTAGTTCTGTTTGCTCATTAAATTAAACATATGAGTGAAATCATATAGTACTTGTCTTTCTCTGACTGGCTTATTTCACTTAGCATAAGGTTTCCAGGTCCATCCATGAAGACTTGTACTCAGAAGATTTTAAGACATTGAAAAAAGAAATTGAGGAAAATACAAATAAGTGGACGCATATACCATGTTCACAGATATGAAGAATTAACATTATTAAAATGTCCATACTATGCTAAGCAATCTGCAGATTCTATGCAATTCCTACCAAGATACCAATGACATATTTCATAGAACTAGAACAAAGCTTTCAAAAATTTATATGGAACCACAAAAGCAATAGCAACAGGAATACTGAGAAAGAACAAAGTTGGAGGAATCACAGTATGTGATATCAAACTACTACAAGGCTATAGTAATCAAAACAGCATGTTATTGGAATAAAAACAGACATCTAGATCAAAGGAACAGACCAGAAAGCCCAGAAATAAATCCATGCCTTTATAGTCAATTAATATTTGACAAAGAAGCAATGGACTAAAAATAGTCTATTCATGCACTGTTTTTGACATCTTTGGAATAGCAATGAATTAAATAGCTAAGAGTGTTAACCTAAAGGACCCTTACATTCTA
Organism: Murina feae; assembly: GCA_004026665.1. Taxonomy (NCBI): domain Eukaryota; kingdom Metazoa; phylum Chordata; class Mammalia; order Chiroptera; family Vespertilionidae; genus Murina; species Murina feae. The sequence goes on from PVJC01045792.1 coordinate 8,856, forward strand.
TTTTAGAAATTAAGATAACAAATTCAACTAAATCAAGGCAAATAAGTAAATAAAAGCATTTTTTAAATAAAAATAAAATATCTGAACAAAATAAGAGTCAGGGAAGGTGTTATCCAAGGAGGTAAACTTAGGGTTTACACATGAGGCATAAGTGGCAACTGAACTGCATACTTATTTGGTCTCTGTAAATAGCATATTGTGAGTTTTAAATGATGGAGGGCTGTATAGGTTAATTGGACCAAAAGAAATGTTTGGAGACATAAGTCCTATAATCTTCACTGGATAATTGATTTTCCCATATACAAAGCCAATTTCTGAATAGAAAATTAATACTTTTTATCTCAGCTTTTTTTACCCTCTTTTTTGTTACAGTAGCATTGATAATTTCCTGCTGCAAACAGAATTATATGTAATTATAATCTTTAGCATCACACTCTAAACCACTTTATTATTTGATATTGGGTGAAAACAGCATTCTTTAAATTGTAGTTAACAACTACACCAAATATTACAAAATAAACAAGATAAAGAATAGTAACAAAAAAAAATCTGTGCTTTGTTTAAAAATATTTGGTTGAAATAATAATTTCAAATGATTCCAAGTTATAATGCAACTCTTTCAAAATGCAAGGGGTTTGATTAGATATTCTTTTTAAATCAACTTGTTAAAATTGGAGCTCAAAGACAAATATATTTAGTATATTCATATATGAATAAAAAACTAATATAACAATAAAAGTATTGATAAATGCACAAATACTGGACATTTTATTTATCATTACTGAAGAGGGATACTTACAAAAACTGCCAATACAAATAATTTTTGAATAGTTCCTAAAATGCTACTGGATTTCCCTCCACCATAAAAGTAAAACAATAACATTCCTTAAAAACACACTCAACAATTAGAATTGTTTTGTTTTTTATTACTTTACTAGAGGCCCAGTGCACAAAAATTTGTGCACTCAGGGTGGTCCCTCAGCCCAGCCTGTGCCCTCTTACAGTCTGGGACCCCTCGGGGGATGTCCACCTGCTGGCGTGCCTGGCCAGCCTGGTTGAGGGGCTGATGACTGTTTGCAGGCTTGCCAAGCCCTCCAGTGGGGACCTTCACCCCATGGGGGTGTTGCCAGCCTGGGTGAGGGGTTGAGGGTCATTTTCAGGCTGCCCACAGTCCCTTCAGTGTTCAGGTCCCTACTGGGGTGCCTGGCTGGAAGCAGCTATCTGGGATTTATTTAACTTCTATAATTGAAACTTAGTTGCCTTGGTTTCCCCCCCTCCCAAGCCTGGGTTGTCCCTGGCAACCCAAGGTCCCAGCCCAGCAGGTACCTGGGGTTTGTTTATCTTCTATAATTGAAACCTTGTAGCCTTGAGTAGAGCTCAGGGCCCATAGGGTCCTGGCTTCCTCCATTGCCCAGGGCAACTCCAGCTCCATGGCTGCCACCATCTTAGTTGAGTTAATTTGTATATTTGCTCCTGATTGTTTGGTGGGCATGGCTTGTGGGCGTGGCTTGTGGGTGTAACAGAGTGAGGGTTAATTTGCATATTACTCTTTTATTAAATTAGATTCTAAAGAAGAATGCATTTGATCATGTGACAACTTGTCCAATTTTGTGTGAAATAAGTAACAATGTAGACAGTACATCCTGATTTGAAGAAAAATAACTGATGGTGTAGCCATATTCAAACATAGCTTATCTTTACATATGCACTACATAAATAATTTGAAACAAGAGTAAAACAATTATTTATAATATCGTATCCAGATGTTTTAATTTTGTCTGGAGTATATTAATACATAAAATTAAAGGAAAAAGTCTAATCTATTCTCCATCACCCTTACTTTTATAAATACTGTTGACTTAATCCATTTTAAAATAAACCTTATATTAAAACAAAATATATTTGGATAATAATAAAAAAACATGAAGCCTATACCTCACAGCTATGTCTCATAACTGGTTTTCTCCTCTTTGCCATGAACAATTCTAACCTTTACCTGAGGCATCATAATCTGTCATCATGGAAATAGTAACATATGCCAGCATCCCGCTGCTCGTGTTCAATTTGCAAACAGTATGTGAAAGTTTGTCAAATTCATGTGTTTTCAGCATGATACTTTGTCACCATATTACAGGTTAAAATGCCACCACATCCACTGCTGCATTTTTCCCAGCAGAAAACAGGTGTGTATTGATTACACTGTCAGCAGGGACACAACAGTTTCGTCTCTTCCTTACCATGTCCTTATAATGTAAAGTAGCAGCTACAATGTGGCAACAAGCTGATATGCAGTGAACTGGAGGTAAAGTTTCCAGGTGTTTCAGAACTTCTCAATGTGAATGGGCACAAAGGTTTAATTTTCCTCATTTAATGATAGCATTTTGCTTACTGCCTGTTTTAGAAGAAAGTACAGTTTTTACAAGAATATATATATTTTATGGAAAAGCAGTGTAATATGTTAGCAGCCATTGGGGGGCATGGGGTTATAGCTAATTTCTTTCTTCCTTTCTTTTTTCCTTTCTTTCTTTCTTTCTTTCTTTCTTTCTTTCTTTCTTTCTTTCTTTCTTTCTTTCTTTCTTTCTTTCTTTCTTTTCATAACTAGGGGCCCGGTGTACAAAAATTTGTGCACTCAGGGGTGTCCCTCAGGCTAGCCTGTGCCCTCTCGCAGTCTGGGACCCCTCTGGGGATGTCCACCTGCTGGTGTGCCTGGCCAGCTTGGGTGAGGGGCTGATGGCTGTTTGCAGGCTGACCAAGCCCCCAGTGGGGACCTTCACCTAATGGAGGTGTGGCCAGCCTGAGTAAAGATTTGAGGGCTGTTTTCAGGCTGCCCAGAACTCCCATTGACCCTACATCCCAGTGAGGCTGGCTGGAATCAGGTTTCTGGGGTTTATTTATCTTCTATAATTGAAACTTTGTTGCCTTGAGCAGAGGCCTAGTCAGGCATCAAAGCCTCCTGTTTGCTTCAGCTCTGTGGCTTCTATAATTGAAACATTGTTGCCTTGAGCAGAGGCCCAGCCAGCCTAGGCAGGAAGTTTCAACTCCATTGCTGGTGCAATGGCAGCTTCCTGTTTGCTCTAGCTCCATGGCTGTTGGCCGCCATCTTGGCTGGTTAATTTGCATACAGCTGTTCTGATTGGCTGGTGGGTGTGGCTTGGCTGGTGGGCATGGATTAGGTGTCTCAGAGTGATGGTTAATTTGCATATTACTCTTTTATTAGATTAGATGTTATTCTTTCCTTAAACATAACAATACATAATATCATATGGAATGTAAGTACTTCTGAGAGTGTATTCCTGTCTCTCTCACATCACTGGTGTCATTGCTTTTATTTCACTTATCCATGTACTACAATTACCCGATATTTTCTTACTATTATTTTATTTGTTTAGTTGTAGTATTTTGGTTCTACACCCAAGAACAATGTCAAGTCCCTAGACATGATTATTTTCTTCTATGATTTCTTCTAAAAGTCTTATCGTTTTTTTCTTTATTTTACTCTCTAATCCATGACAAGTTTTTTTTGTGTGTGTCTTTTTTTTTTTCCACATGATAAGAAAAGTTATGGAACGGGTTCATTTTCCTTATTTTTGCATATTACCTTTTCTAGTATATTTTATTCCTTATGTAGATACAAATTTCCACCTGCTATTATTTCTTTGCTTCCTGAGGAAATTTATTCAACTATTTCTTTAGTATAGTTCTGTTGGGGAGAAATTCTTTGGGGTTTTTTTGTTTATTTGTTTGTTTATTTTGCTTTTTTTATTTCAGAGAGGAAGGGAGAGGGAGAGAGAGAGAGAGAAATACCAATGATTAGAGAGAATCACTGATTAGCTGCCTCCTGCATGCCCCACACTGAGGATCGAGCCAGCAGCACAAATATATGCCATGACCTGGAATCGAATCATGACCTATTCATTCATAGGTTGACACTTAGCCATCAAACCACACTGGCCAGGCTTTTTCTGCCTTTCCTTTTGAAAGATACTTTCATCTGTTTTGGAATTCTGAGTAGTCTTCTTTTTTTCCTTTTATTGCACTGAAAGAGTGTTCTTGCTTGTTTTTAATGAGCAATTTGTCAATCTTGTGTTTTCCTTTAACATGTACATAATGTGCCTGCCTTTAAGATTTTTTTCTTTTCCTCTGGTTTCCAATGATTTGATTATAATGTGTTCTGAGGTCATTTTCTTCAGGATTCTTGTGTTTGAAATTTTTGGATCTGTGAATTTATAGTATCTTCATATTTGAAAAACTTTCAGTCATTATTTCTTCTCATGTTTTTATTCCCAGACCCACTTTGAAAATTTCACAAACATGTGTGGTAGCATTCAAAGTTGTACCAAAACTCATAGTCTCTTTTTCATTGTTTCTTATTTTATGTTTTTAGTGGTTTCTATGTTTGATTTTGAAGAATTTCTACTAACAGATTTTTAGATTTTTTAATCGTTTCTTCCTGCAATGTTTAACTAGCGCATTTTTCATCCCTTGTAGTGTAGTAATCTCCAGATACTCTATTTGGATTATATCAGACTTCTATATTCCACAGAACTTTATGAACATATGGAATATAGTTTTATTGTCTTTTTTAAACATCTGTGTCAAAGCTAGTTTTGATA
>PVJC01045793.1:0-13477 GCA_004026665.1 Murina feae
CAAATTCTTAACAGTGAAAAAAGAATTGTAGAGTAGGGATCATTCTTCTTTCACTGTTAAGAATTTGATAAGAAATATGTGTACACATACAGACACACTTCTTTGTAGCAGCAAATACTACTTCTGAAGTAAAAATAACTTAAAAATCAGGAGTCAGCCCAGCACCTGAGGCCTTGATTATAGCTTATTTTTTCTACTTTAATGTGAGAAAAACATTAATAAATAAATATTTTTATAGTCTCTAAATTTAAAATATCATAATAGGAGCTAAAGTACATAGAACATATTCTGTAGTAGAGTTATACTCCTCTTCACATCACTAACCCCCTTCATGGAAGGACTAGCCTCTGTGAACACAGGCAAGGTTATTATTTCAAACAAATTGAATACAAGATCAGTTTGGATTACAAGGGGTATGCAGTTGGGCTAAAAAAATAAAGCTTTTAAATATTATGAAGTAGATTTATAACCCGACTAATTAAATTCTTTCAAAAAATGTGTTATACATCATAAGTTTTTAAAATGATTCTTAACTAAGTATGATTTTAATCCCAGAGGACGTGGACAATGTCAGGAGACATTTCTGGTTGTCACAACTCAGGGAGGGTGCTGCTGGCTTCCAGTGGATAGAGGGCAGGGTGCTGCTAAACAATTTATAATGCACAGGACAACCCCTCACAATGAAAAACATAGGGCCATAAAGAATGATCTTCCCATGGCCTAACCTCCAATTTAATTATATTTTATTACACTGATTTTAATGTTTCTTACACTTTTCTTTTGTTTGAATTGTGTTGGTTTGTAATTATCTTTGAAACTTTAGGCTTTTAAGTAAAATTAGTAATACCAGGGTATGAGCATGAGTGTGACAAATGGGAACTCCCCTACACTACAGTTTAAGCTGTTAATTAGCACAACTGTGGAAATGTGTATGGGTAGCTTTAAAATACAGATGCTTTTGACTCAGATTTCATCCATTTTTAAAATTTCAATCTTTAATTTATCATACTAGGGGCCTGGTACACAAAAATTTGTGCACTTGGGAGGTCCCTCAGCCCGACCCGTGCCCTCTCGCAGACTGGGACCCCTCGGGGGATGTCCACCTGCTGGTGTGCCTGGTTAGTCTGGGTGAGGGGCTGATGGCTCTTTGCAGGCTGGCCAAGCCCCTCCAGTGGGGTTCCTCACCCCACTGGGGTGTGGACAACCTGGGTGATGGACTGAGGCCTGTTTTCAGGCTTTCAGGCTACTCACAGCTCCCATTGACCCAAGGTCCCAGCAAGGCCGGCTGGAAGCAGGTTTCTGGGGTTTATTTATCTTCTATAATTGATACACTCTTCCTTTAAGCCGAGTCCTAGGCAGGTAAGGAAGCCGTCTGTTGGCTTCAGCTCCGTGACTTCTATAATTGAGACAATGTTGCAAATATGTTGTTGCCTGAAGCCCAGAGAAGCCCAGGCGGCCGGCAAACAGTTTTACTCCTGCTGCAACAGAAGCTGCCTGTTTACTCAGCTCTGTGACTGCCGGCCTCCATCTTGGCTGGGTTAATTTGCATACAGTTGCTCTGATTGGCTGGTGGGTGTGGCTTAGGAGTCCCGAAGAAATGGTCAATTTCAATATTCCGCTTTTATTAGATTAGATAATCTATTGAATATCCTTTCAGTACAAGACCCCTCTTTATCAGATATCTCCATTGGCTTGTTATTAATCAGGACTGGTTATTGTCAAGAACTTAAGCAGCTATAGCTGGTTTGGTTCAGTGGATAGAACATTGGCCTGTGGACTGAAGGGTCCTGTATTATATTTCAGTTAAGGGCACATACCTCAGTTGCAGGCTCTCTCAACAGCCTGGTAGGGGCACATGCAGGAGTTAGCCAATCAATCTTTCTCTCTCTCTGCCTCTCTCCCTCTCTTCCACTCTCTCCAAAAATCAATTGAAAAAATATCCTCTGGTAAGGTTTAACAAAAACAAAAAATTAAGCTATTAATCATTCTGGGCATTTGGTAGCTTTTTAAGCCTGTAATCTGATTCATTTAAGTCTTAAAAAGTTTTCCATAACTTTGATAAAATTACATCCTCCATTTTCTCTAATATCTCTTTTTTGGGAACCTATGTTTGGACATTGGGTTTTCTATATTATTCCTCTTATGTTTAATCTTTTTTGCTCCTGTATTTATCTCCTTTCATTTTTTAAAATTCTATCTTCTGAGAGATTTTCTTAATGTTATTTTAAAACTCTTCTATGGAAAATTTTATTTTTGTAAATGCTCTAAAATTTTAAAAGTTCATTTTAATCTTTCTTTTTTATTATGACTAGAGGCCCGATGCATGAAATTCATGCAAGGGGCTCAGCCCCTGCATGCTATGGCAGCCATCTCTGCCTTGGCCCTCACAGCCCTGGCTTCATCTGGAAGGATGTCCAGAAGGACATCTGGTCTCATTAGCATGTTATGCTTTTATTATTAAAGATATGCATACCCTTCCTTTCTCTGGATGCAATATCATCCTAATTAGAGGAATTTTGTCTTCTAGGATCGTCATTTATACTTTTTTCATAGATTTTCTCAGATGTTTTTATTATATCTGGTAGGGTAAAAGTTGGTTTACAGTTGTGACTACACAAAAGATTTTATTTTTGTATTATTGTTTATTAATTATTATATTATTTTCCATAAGAATAACTGTAAGCCTTCTTTTGTTGAATCCTGCACATTTTGCTCTTTATTATTTTAAGAATGAGATTTAAAAGCTAATTATAGGCTTTATATATGTTGGCAGAGATTTTAGTTGATGGACTTGCTTTGACACAGTTGAGTGGGGTGCTTGCTTTGTGGGAGACACCTACATGACTTAATAGAGAGGTCTATTCTCTCAGGTCATTTGATAGAAACAAAAATATAGTTGCTGTGGTCTTCATGCAAAAGAATTGGCAAGAAATGTATTTATTATTTCCCTTTCCTCTTTGGGAGTGGCCTCTAAGAAAAGTTAAGACAGGCATGCTGCTATTGGTTTAAAAAGAAGTAAGCATATTAACCAAAGCAATGGCTTCAACCTTCTTTTTGGATCAAGTCAGTGACATAGTTAAGTGAAAATCCAAAATTTCTAGAGGTGATGTAGGTCATCCTGGGCTACCTAATTGCTGAAATACTTTATATCTGTTTCACTTTGTGTTTTCACTGCAGTTGAACTCTCTTCCAATTTTCAGAAAAAAAGAGTTATTCTTTAAAAAAACATTTTAATTGTTCATATAATACAATTAATATTTCTTAAAAGAGGCAAGCTGAAGGTAATAAGGAAATATGTTGGACAAAAAGAAGGAAACATACTATCAATGTTTAAGTTCATGGAGAAATGATTTGGTAATGGTGAAATAGGAAAAAAGAAGATCCATGTAGAAATGGGCGTTTTTCTCATCTTTGAAATCTTACTCAGACTCTAAAATTTTTCTGATAATTAAATGTGAGCAATATGTAAGTGTCGGTTTCCTTTGAAAATGGCAGCCATTAATTGAGTGTTTGGTGTAGGTACTCAGCAAGGGAATCAGCCTGTCTATTTGGAGAAATAAATGTCAGGTGATAGAAACAAGTGGTAGGAAATAAGTAAAAAATAATAGGCAAAAACCTTCTCAAACATAGTTGAGAAAATAGGTTGGTTTTTAAACTTAGTTGTATACAGAGTAGCTATGATTTTCGAGTGGCAGTTGAAATTTGGGAAGTCAAAGTGTAACTACAACAAAGGTTACATCCATAGAGACCCGGGACTTTGGAGCTTTGGTGACAGAGAGCTTCTATCCAGTACCCTGGATAGCTCCCAGGGATGCCATAGCGCTAAAGTCTAAGGTCTTATTGAGATTGCCATTATTTTCTCCTGCTGAAATTCTCTATGCAGGCTTTACTTAGTCACCAAGAGGTAAATTCACACTCCCATTTCACCTATGAACTTTCAGGGCCAGATCTTCCCATTTCACCTCAGGCTTGACAGAGTATCTTGCCTCTAAAGCAGTGGTTCTCAACCTGTGGGTCGTGACCCCTTTGGGGGTCGAACGACCCTTTCACAGGAGTTGCCTAAATACATCCTGCATATCAGATATTTACACTGTGATTCATAACAGTAGCAAAATTACAGTTATGAAGTAGCAACGAAAATAATTTTATGGTTGGGAGTCACCACAACATGAGGAACTGTATTAAAGGGTCGCCACATTAGGAAGGTTGAGAACCACTGCAAGAATCTAGCAGACTTATTTGGGGAGAAAAAGAGTATATAGATCAAGTTTATCTTCTGGAGTTTTCATTATTTTGTATTATTACTTCTTTATTTTGGAAAATGTACTGAATCTTGCTTCAAATTTAAAAAATGTGAATTAAAGCTAGCTTTATTTTTTGTTCCTCTTTTTTGTTGTTATTGTTGTTAATCCTCACCCAAAGATATTTATTCCATTGCTTTTGAGAAAGAGAGAGAGAGACATCTATGTGAGAGACACACATTGACTGATTGCCTCTCTCCCTCACCCCAAATTGGGGCAGGGAGCAAACCCACAAACAAGGTACTTGCTTTTTTAAAAATATATTTTATTGATTTTTTACAGAGAGGAAGGGAGAGGGATAGAGAGAAACATCGATGAGAGAGAAACATCGATCAGCTGCCTCCTGCACGCCCCCCACTGTGGATGTGCCCACAATCAAGGCACATGCCCTTGACCAGAATCGAACCTGGGACCCTTCAGTCGCAGGCTGACACTCTATCCACTGAGCCAAACCGGTTAGGGCAAGGTACTTGCTTTTGACTGGGAATTGAACCTGTGACCTGTGAGCTTGTGTCAACACTTGAACCACTGAGCACACCAGCAAGGGCTTGTTAATCTTTTTGGGAGACATGCAGATAAGATCTAGTGATTGAGAGGGAAAAATAGGCCCTTGTATACAGTTAAGGTAATGATTTCAATTGCTAGACAGTAATTTGAAAATTCCTATTAAAAATCCATTTAAACCAGTAATTACAGTACTCTGTTGAGGAAATGTTAAGAGAATTATGAAAGAAAATTTAGATATGAACATCAATTATAGATTATAATATATTCTAAACACTTTATTAGTAAATTATTTTTTGCTTTATTCAAAAGGGATATGATTCCATACATCATGAAATTTACCATTTAAGAAGGCAGCAAAATATTCAACAAAGATCACATAATGAAATACATAATCACAAATAATAAAATCTGTGGTGTAAATGTAATAACAGCAATGATACTAAGTATGGACAGGTACTGTGTCTCTGGAATCCCCTGTCACTTTCTGAATAGTGTTGTTGAAATAGATATGGCTGAGAACATCAAACAAAACATTCTACATTATGGAGTATCTTGCTTCTTAAACTACCCTGAGGCTAATTCTGTAATTCTGCAACAAATACAGATATTAGAACACTGAAATGAGTTTACTTCTTTCAAAAAAAGAAGAAAAAAAAGAGAACTATTGGTTATTATTGCTCTCAAGTCTTAAGCAACTCCAGACTAAGATATGAGATCCTTAGTGCCACCATCTTATTTCATTGTTAGTAGCTTGATCCAAAATGCTAATTCTGAACATTTGGAGAATTTGCTGAACTTCAATTAATATTACAAAATGTCTATGGCGACAATGTATTGGTGCTCCATTTGCAGCTCTTATTCCCTGTCTTCCATGATTATAGATGTATCTTCTGCTGTTAGTTGGAGCTACATCCACTCTATATACTAGTGGAGCAAGTAGGGTGTTTGCTTTATATACTGGGGAGCAAATAGGAGTGTTTGCTTTAGAAGATAGTGTGTCTGATGCTCTGGTTAGGGACCAGGCTAAGTTCATCTTATTTTGCTATATGGTGGACTGACTGTGGTTATAGCATTCCCCTAAGAAAGCACAGCCCATCTGAAGTCCTGTAGCATTGTTGTTGTTTTTTAATGGAATAGGATTAAAATTATCTCTAGGCAGCAGGGCCCCCCAGTCACAGTGGAACTTGTTTTCTGCCCAAGGGCACTGCACTGAGAAGGCATTGGGGATTTCATTCAACTTATTCTCCTTTAGCCAAGGCTCATATGCCAGAGGTAGGCTCTCAGTGAGCCAGTGGGTGGTCTTGTTGGCCAGAAGATATCTTAGCCATCTCCCAGCTTGTTGGCATGGAGATTGATGAAGAAATTGATCAGTTGGTATAGCTTCCTTGTCGGAGACTTTTCCAGTGAAGGGAGCTTGAGTATTCCAGGAGAAACAATTGCAAGTTTCAGTGAAGTAGAGATGAATGAGCTGAAACATATAATGCATCTTGCAGTAGCACTGGCTTCCTGGAAACACAGTGAGTCTTAATGGCTTAGACAAGGAGGTCTGGAAGATTTCACAGGGGGCCCATTTTGGGGCTCACTATTGCCGCTAATTATTCATCTGCATTAGTCTTAAAAATTCTTCAGATTGAGCTAGAAAAAAGGTGGAGGTGAGACTCCATGGCTGTGTCTGCTGATCCACATATGTGGCCTGTTTTATTTCTCTATTACCACATCACTTAACTAAGAGGAGGGGTGGGCAACTTCTCCCAGAGTACCTAAGGCTCACAGAAATTGGTGAATGGCACTGCCCACTACTTGTTAATAATATTTTAATTGACAATATGAATCCTAGTTATAATAGCAAATCCAAAAAATTGTCCAGACTTGAGTTTGATGGAGACTTTGGTTGATTAATTTTAGGTGAAAAACAAGACAATGATACAGATCATTCATAATGTTATTTTATCTTACTCAAATGCTTAGTTATTAACCCCATCGAAGTACTGAGAGAGCCCTTTTGTAATGTGGTGAATTTGAGAAAATTCAGATAAGTTTTTAATGATTTTAATTCCTGTCTTACAACTCAATTGTGTCTTTCTTTTCCTCAACTATTCTTTAGCTATTGATCTGTGATGGCAACAGAATATGGAATTCACATAAATGTTGCAGCATGAAATGATAAAATCATAGGAAGACCCAAATCAGAGTACCCTGAGACACTAACTAGATTGAAATTGGAAACAGGCCTTGGTTTTAGCCTTCATTTTGTGCCAAACTTAAATAGAGTAAACTATGTTATAAACATAAATCATACATAAACAATTAGTACTCAGATGGGTAAAACCAGGGTTTGTATAATTCAAATCTATACTATAAATAATAAGAATTTTCATGTTTTATGTAAGAACACTGTGATTGCTGAATCCTCATTTTGTAGAGGTAATAAGGTCATAATACAGGCATCTTACCTCTGTTTTCTAACTGTCATATGATATATTTTTGTGTTGGGGTACAAAAGAGTATTTTAAAAGAAGGCATTGAAAGTTCAACATAAATAGTTTTAACTTCAGCATCCTAGAAGTTGCTGAAGAAAATCAACTTCCATTAAAAATGTAAATCTGTGAAATTTAAGTTTTTGCATTGTTATTGCTTCACGGTGCTCTTATTATATCTGGCTAGGTTTAAAATGACTATAAAAGAAAAGGAAGTAGGAATGTACTTTTGATCTTAATATAAAGGGGGAAAAAGAAGAAATAAAACCTGTGTTTCTAAATGTTTCATAATAGGCAAGATATCATTAATCTTTTTGGAATAGAATATAATATTACTAAGCTTATTTGTTTGATTTTTTTCTGGTTGATTTTTAGCTGTTATTTTTAAAGTTTATATCTTGTGTGATACCCTGTTTTGACTATAAATTGCCACAGAACATATTCTTCAGACTATGCAGATTTGAGTATGGCCACTAAGCATGGCTATGTTATATGAGAACAGTTGATTTAATCATGTTATGATGTAGCATTTACTAGGCAGATAACATATCTTTTGCTAAAATAGATGTTCTTATGGGTATATATTATACATGATAATAGTTATCGCATGACAATTTTTATTTTAAGATGTGCAGATTTGAAAAGGAATTTGTCAGTTCTATAACATGGAAAATTCTCCAGCCATATGTTAGGGGTGAGATTTGATGTTGAGTTTAGGGACATTTCATCCAGCAGAGTACCATAAGTGTTTTTTCATCACAGGCTTGATTAAGTAATTATTTTATTCATTAAACATTAAATGTATTATGGAAGATATAGAAATAACACACTTTCTCAACAGTTAAGGGGGCTTTTGAGTGCTACAATGAAAACTGGTCATGATGATGGGGAAGGAGGAGGAGAGGATAGAAGGAGAAGATATTATAGGCACTAATTATATGCTAGTCACTGAACTAAACACTTCACATATATTATTTTAAATTTTTCCTTTTAATACCTGTATGAGGAAGACTTTTAATTTTTTTCTTATAGATGAGAAAACTGAGGTTTCAAATATCAAATACGTTGCTTAAGTTTACAAAATCTATAGTCTTTGATTCTATAACTTAGATTTAAATACATGCTTTTTTAAAGTTCTAAGACTGTCTTACCTAATACATTGATTATAAAATCTTTCCATACGCTCTAACAAGGTTTTTCATATTTCATTAATTATCTATAGAACATTGGAGAAAATTGAGTTAAAATTAGAAAAGAAAAAAATAATTGAGTTACAGATTTTTGGCAGTTGTCCTATTCTTGCTTTAGATTAATAAGGTAGAGTTATTACTTGTGCATTAGCCCTTAACTGGGAGACTTTATTCAGTCACTGTGCTCTCTAAATTTTTATAAGGGCTGTAGTTTTGGACCCACCATGTACTAAAATTTATTAAGCAAAAAAACATGACTCTTGGTGTTGAAAGCTATATTGGGACAGCCAAGCAGGTTCGTGTATGTCCTAGTTATGCCAATAAATCCAGCCAGAGAAATTTTTTTAATAGTTGCATGAGTAACTGGTATTTTAAGAAGACACCCACACAGAGGAGAGAGGTACAGGGGGAAAATCAGATTTTCAAGGGCTTGCTTGATAGGGGAGTTTGCTTTTTTTGTTAAACTCCACCTGCAGTCTAAGCGAGGGGGCTGGTGCCGAGTCTGTAATAGCACTGTGTGCTTCCTTTATGTATTGTGTGGGATCTGATAAATTTTTCAGGATCCCGTCCAGCTGTGCTCTCATCACATTGATTTAATGGCCCTTAAGAGAAACCATAAAAGTGCTTTCTGGTTAGTGGGGCCCAGCTGTTTTTCATAGTATTGCATAAGACAGTGAGCTGAGTTAGCTAAAGATTAATGATATTAAAAATTCAACTTTTCCCATATCATTTTCTTCTCATACCAAAAAAGACTTACACCAAATATGTGATTTCAGTTAGGCTATTGAACCCAAAGGGAAAGAACCCCAAGAGATGGTCTGATTTGACCCAAATAAGTTAATTGAGGTTCCCAAGTAAACACAAGTCATATTAACATATATAGTCTATGTATGGGTGTGTGTGTGTGTGTGTGTGTGTGTGTGTGTGTGTGTTCCCAGGGTGACATGAAGGATATTGGTTAGATGGGGGAGATTCTGTTTTCATTACCAGGCAATAGTGCAAGAAGCCAACAAAATTATTTAAGGATTATCAGGCTCTCTGATGAGGTTAAGAACACTGAAAGTCAGTATGAAATAAATGGCTGCGTAGATTTACAGTGTCATACATGTCATTTGAGCCCTTAAGTTTTTTGCAAGCAGAAGGGTGATTGCATGATCAGGCAATCTGTTAAGTATTAAGCTGGGTATGAAACAGACTGTATTGGAAATGTTTCTGCTCAGAAGCAAACATGAAGCATTTAGAGATTTTGTACTGCAGGTACTTTCAAGGCAGCAGAATACTCGGAAATAAAGTAAGATACTTTCTCAGTCTTGAATAAACAATGGGAGCTCGGGGGAACTGCAGAGCTAGAAAAGAAAATAGTTCATTCTAATAATATGATTTTTAGTATTTGACCAAATTATAGTTTCTAAATTCAGGGAGTATAACACAGATTCACTGAAATTAGAGGTTATCATAGAAACAAATAGCTGGAGAATTACAGTTATTATTTGACTAATTTTGGGGGATCTACTCTGATGGCAATAGCCTCTTTTTAAGTAAGACCACATGGAGACTTCTGGTCAAGATGGCAGCAAAGGTAAATGAGGTGCTCACATCCTCCCACAAACATAAAAATTACAACTGAACTGCAGAACAATCATCATTGAGAACTGCCTGAAATCTAGCTGAATAGAAGTCCTACAACTAGGTACTTAAAGAAGAAGCCCCATCAACATTGGTAGGAGGGGTGAAGACCAGAATGGGCTGGTCCCATATTCATGTGTGATGGATAAAAATTGTGAGATATATCTCAGTTATGGAGGTCACCCCTAAGGAGCGAGGGGTCCTAGTTCCACATCAGGATCCCCATCCCAGCGTTCCAGTGTTGGGAAGTGAAGTCCTTATAACTTCTAGCTGTGAAAACCAGTGAGAATTCATTTTGAGTGACAAGGAGGTTGCTGAAATTTCAGGCAGTGCCTCTTAAAGGGCCTGTACTTGGACTTACTCAGACTCATTCCCTTTGAGTTCTCATGCTGAGGCAGCAGTTCAAAAGGCACAAGGGACATATAGGGAGGGACTGAATTGTGTGGGTGATAGCTGGGGGGGTGAGGAGGCAGCTTTCTCCCAGACAGAAGTGCGGGCAGAGGCCACTGTTCCTTTTGTTGCCCCCCCTCCCCCCAAAGAGGTGGCAGGAGAGCACCATATCTGAGTCTCTATCAACCTATCACTGTTTGTCCTTCTCTGGTGATTCCTGAAGACCTCCCTGCCCCCCCCCACCACCACCAAACTTACAGGCCCACCCAAGCTGTTTCTGTTGGCTTTTCCATACAAATATCCTGTCTTGCTCAGTCTTTGGACTTTCCTAAAATCTTTAAAATAAGCATAATCTGGCCTCAGCATGCCCCATCTCTCTCACTAAGTGGCCCCAGGCCTGGCTTTGGCAGCAGCTGGCCTTGGTTCTTGGCCTCTCCTGGGTACCACCAAGTCCAGCACAAGTAGCAGCCATTTGCACATTGCTTTGTAGCTCAAATTAGGTGGCCCTGAGCAGAACACAGGGAGTGCTGACCTGACCTGAACCTCCAGGGAGGCCGCAGAACCAGTATACCTGGTGGCAAGCTTCAGACCACATCAAAACATTAAAGCATCAATATCTAACCACCTCCCCAAGTGATACACTCAAGGGACAGACTCAGAGCCCCACTGAAGTAATCCTGCTCTGTGGGGTGAGCTCCTGCATAACGGGCCCTTCATGGTAATCAGTGGTCACAGCCAATCCTGAGAACCAATCTGTTGGGAGTGGGGGGCAGGTCAGCACTATTGAGGTGCCAATAGCAATCAAGGCTCAACTACAATAAGAGGGTGTACACAGCCCACACAATGGGTGGGTACACTTGGAGTACCCAGTGTGTGTGATCAGGAAGGCTGTACCACTGGACCTTACAGGACACCTATTACATTAGGCCACTCTATCAAGTCCAGCAGATGTAGGAGCACTTTTTAATACATAGAAAAACATGAAAAATATGAACAATAAAATGCAATAAATATATATGTATCAAAAAATGAATCTAAAAAAACCCTAAATAAATGAAGAAGCAGGGCAAAAATAGACTCATAGATATAGAGATTGGGGATTGGGGGTTTGGGGAAATGGGTAAAAATGGTGAAGGGATTATGAAGTATAAATTTGTTGTTATAGAATAGACATGGGATGAAAAGTACAGCATAAGGAAATAATATTCTAATAACTATGTCTGGTATCAAATAATGACTAGATTTATTGGGATGATTACTTAGTAAGTTATATAATGTCTAGTTACTGGGGTATATACCTGAAATTAATATAAGATTGTATGTCAACTGCAATCGAAAAATAAAAATAATTTAAGTAGAAAATTATTTAAATACATAATAAATAAACATGGAACTGATTCATTATTTCCAATTGTAGGATCACAAAACATGAAAGACCCTCTGTAGCAAGCTTGCAAATTTGATTGCATATAGTATAGGTAGGGAATAATTACCTTTACACTATCCATGAAAACAACAAAAATATTTTGTTAAGCAAATAACAGTATTTTCAGAAGCAGCTCACTCAAGCAATTTAGAAACATTCATTTAAATAAAGAGCTTGGTATATATTCTTATCTACTCATGAGTGTGGTTACTAGTAATAACATTTTGATAGCTTATTTCAAACTTCTATTGATTTAAAAACATCTAAAAGTTGTGTATTTCTAATTTTAGGATTCTTTTCTCCACAAATTTAAACATTAAAGATAGTTATCTGTTTTCTAAAGGTTGTGTGGGCTTAACTTAGTTGTTTTTAAACACAACCTGCTGAATATCATAGGATACCCAATTATAAGGAAATCTGTAAAACTATTCTCCAGATGGAGAGAAAGTGATATATTTGTATAAAACTGGGTAATGATTAAAGGTCATCTATATCCTCTGGGGCAATTAAACAAAGACTTTAAAGTCCTTAGCAGATACATACAGACAGGACTGGAGCAAGAGAAACGTTAGGGGTGTTTTAAGGTCAGTATTTCAGTAGCTGCTGTTTTTGATTAAGTATCATGTAGACCATTTCCTCTCTACTGAATCACATTAGCTTGAAAAATCAAAGGCTTGGTGGCCTAAATAGACAACAATAACCAATATCCTCACTTTGCCAGATACTTCTGTGGGAAATACCAAGCCGAGTCAATATCTGCCATTGTTACAATTCTAGCCAACGCTCTAAAGGCAGAGTAGCTTTGCTTGGTCATGATGTGGGAGTGGTGAGAATGGGACACCCCCTTTGTTCTATCCATTGCCAGCAGAGTCGAGCTTTCCTTTTGCTACTGGGAGCAGCACAGCTCTTTAGTTCTCTGCGGTTTGCAGCCAGTCCTGAATTCAGAGCCCAGGATAAGACAGTTGTTGGCAACCACCAGCATACAAGTCAGAAAAATGCCAGCTTGATGTAATGCAGGCTTCTATTTCACTTCAGAATGAAAATTTAATGTTCCTTGAGAGTCTGTTACAGAGAAATTCATTATGGTTATCTTATGAATGATGGGTTCTGAAAAATAATGTTTGTGCTACGTATTTTTGTGGCTATTTCAGAAAATGCATTGCAAGAGGCACACAGCCAACAGCACAAATCATGGTTAAGACTAAGTTAAAAGTAGAACTAGTTCAATATGACCAGAGGTTTTTTATTTTATTTTAATTTTTTATTCCCTGAGATCAAAGGTACAAGGCTATGTAGTGTAGAGCAATGCAGTTTTAGGAAAGGACCCTGGTCAGGCACTGTTCTGTAAGGGTTTTTCCCTTCGCTCTTTTGCTCACTCTAAGCCATTGAACCATTTTGAAATTGTTTTAATTAGTATTCCTTTATGTGCTCAGTTGAAAACTCTCATCTTTTTCTAATAGAAACAAGATTATACTTTTTTGTTGTGAATCCTCACCCAAGGGTATCTTTCCATTGATTTTTAGAGAGAGTAGGAAGAAGAGGGAGGGAGAGAGAGAAACA
>PVJC01045794.1:0-13571 GCA_004026665.1 Murina feae
ATGCTTAAACAACCCATCATTTGTATGTATTTGTGCGAATGCTCATATGAATTATTTGTGTTCACATGCACAAAATATCTCAAGAACGATAAATACGAAATGAAGTGGTTGAAGGTCAGGAGTGAATGTGAAGTTTTACAGAAGATTCTCCTTCGTTGTTGAAATTTGATCCTCCGAAGTTATTACCAATTGAAAACATATAATATAACATAGAAATAATAGGTTGATGACAGGGAGAACAATAGAAAAATAGGCAAAAGCTATGAAGTGAAAAATTTCACAGACGTAAACTGAAAAAGCTTAATGATTTCTGAAGAGAAGATACGATTTTTCAGTAATCAGAGAGCTACACTGAGACACACTGAGACACCTGAGATGCTCAGCAAATAGGCAAAGATTGGAAAGGGAGCCACACCTAGTGCTGGAGAGGATGTGGGCACAGGGGCCCTCTCTGGGGGAGTAGGACAGTCCCTGCCAAGAACAAAGTGAGGCCACATCAGAGCACCTTCCCTGAGACCTGGCTCTACCACCCGGGCTCACCATTTGAACTGAAACTCTTCATATTTTGGAGTTATGTGTCAACTTCAAGGTCCTGGCTTGTTTCTTTGTTTTTGTTTGTAATTTACTTTCTTTGTTTAATGCCCAGCATCTCCGTGGTATGAAATGTACAACTCGGGTTTGCTGAGTAAACATTTAAGTCACTCATTCCCAAACGTTACATGTTAAGGTGACCCGGAGATTTAAAAAAATTCTGAAAACCTGGTCAGCCCCAAGACATACCATTCACAGCATTGGGGGTAGATGTGGAAACCGCTGGTATAATCTCGCAGAGGCAAAAAACCAAAACCAAAAACACAAACCTCTGTTTTCTACTCATGAGACAACCATTTAAGAAGTACGATGATAGGCTACTATACGGAGTGTGTGCTCAGCTGAGGGGTATGCAGTAAGCTCTCCCATCTCCGTGGGCTCCCATGTCAAGCAACGCCTTACCTCCAAATGCAGCAGACCTAGCCAGCTCAACTTCTAAAGCGCCGATTGTTCCAGATGTAAAAAGAAATGCATTAAGTAGATGAACAATCACAAATGCAGAACATTTCTACAGGGCAGAGTATTATGCTTTGTGGTTGTTGCTTTGTGTTTTGTTTTTTTTTTTTAATGGCTTTTACCTTTCATTTCTGAGGAAGTTGGAGGTCAAGTCTGTTTTGCCTTCATTCTTGCAGAATGCACATATAATTTCTAAGAATGACACCGTTTTCAAGAACATTTCAGTTACACCAAACAATGACCTGTCCTGAATAGATTTTCCTTATAAAGTCTCTTTCATGCATTCTTTTCCCTCTGAAGAGCCTGTGAGAGGCCTGGATAAGCGCCAGAGAGTGTAGGTCTCCTGGAGCAATAGCTGCAACATATGTACGCTGGTGGCTGGAAGTGGGGGCAGGTTCTAGGAGGTCCTGTTCAATAGACAAAGCTGCCACCTTAATCAGTTATTAATACTTAGCTTACTGTTTGAGGAACCAAGGAAATGCATAAAACGTTCAGAGTAAAGTCAGCCACATAACAAGTGCTTAATAAATGCGAACTGGGGTGACAATGATGATGATTTTCATAGGGTGGCCTCTTTTCTGAAAACACTTCTTTCCTAATTTCATAAACTGAGGAATTGTCTTACGTGACTTTTTGTGGTGGCCCCTTTCCATCTTCAAAGCTCCCAATGCATCTCTCTGACACTGACTCCTCTTTCTGCCTCCCTCATCTTCTCAGAAGGACTCGGTCATTACTTTGGGCCCACCTGACCCATGCAAGACGACTTCCTCATCTGAAGATCATCTGATTAGCGATTTTATTTCTATCCACAACCTTAATTACCTCTAGCCATGCGATCTAGCATATACAAAGGTTCTTGGGATTAGGATGTGGATGTCTTTGGAAGACCATTAATCTGCCTACCACAAAAAACAAAACCTGAGCTCAGTGTGGGCTCATTACTACTGGAGAATCACTGTTTCTAGGCTCTCTCAGAAGACAGAGTAAGAAAATATATGTGTATATTGACTATACTCACACCTACATGTAAGTATATATATCTGCATCTCTACTGACCTAATTCATCCTGATGTTTCCAACTCTAATCCTCTAATTCAGTATGGCATGGATCATTCTAGCCTTTGATTTCTATAACCTTCCACGCCAACAGCGAAAAACTTGGCTCCTGCTATTTGCTATTGTTTAATTTAATTGTTCAATTACAATATATGTGGATAATGGTTTACCTTACTCCCATGGGAAACAACTTTATCAACTGGAGTATAATGGGAACGTGCATTTCCCTTTTGCATTTAGTCTCACAGATTGGACTCATTTCTAAAATTACTTAGATCAGCACCTTTTAACCTCATCCTTTTTAATGGGGTGATTTCATATATTTTAAATGTAGTGGTTTTTTTAAAAGTTTGTTTGGTCATAGTCTAAATTTCATTGTGAGATTCCTAGCCTCTTTGAATATAAAAGTCTTCAATAGAAGAATAGGATAAGAAGCTAGAGTATAAGGTCCCATGGGGTTGTGACAGATTATTAGTAAACTAGCTATTTGTGCTGGACACTTGGATTTTTTAAATACTGCACCCACCCAGAAAACAGCCCTGCTAAGAATGCCCAACATTATCTTGACTGCCCGGTTCACTCCTAGCCATCCTTTAGCCAGTTATGAGAGTATTTCCTTTCCTGAATGTCTCGGCCTTCTTTTCCTTTCCAGGCTAGAAAAGCATGGTGTTCCAGCAGCGAGATCGCTCTATTTTTAGATCTGTGATAGACAGATATCTGCGTGCCCGCTGCTGTTCACAAAGAAACCCCACGTTTCCTTAGTGCTTCAAGCGTGTCTGTCTTGTAGATCTTAACAGAATTGTTCCGATGCTTAGGTGTCCTGTTATCTCAAGCACACCAGGGGGACATGCTCTTTCTTCTTAGTGCAGGCAGGTTTGCGGTCTTAGGAAAAACTGGTGCTCAAGAAGAGTAAGCTGACACAGCATCAGTAAAATAAAGAGGGCCTGTTGCTTTACCTGAAGGTTCACTAAGTCCTCTCTCGGCCTCATACTCCACCATTTGTAGAGTCAGTGCTGGTCTCTGCTTATTATGTGGCTGGTCTGTCCCAAAGTGCATCCTGGGAGGGGTGACTCCCAGATAGAAAGGTCAGTTTACCGCCATTTATCTTGGGTCAGGTGGGGAAACATTATTCTCTTCCAATATGCAGAATGATGTAAGTGGTATTTATTACTGTTGGCTGGAAAGCTATTCATTTTTTCAGAGCAAAGTTCAAGTTGCATGGGCTATGTGATGTGTTTCTTCACTATCCTCGTTTTCAGTGTTGCCCACCTCTGAATTCTTACAGCATGGGCTGGCTGTTTGTGCTAGACACTGTTTGTGCTGGATTTTTTAAATACCATGTTACCATGCTGGTCACATATCCACGTGCTTATCATATTTCCTAAAAAAAATACAGTAACTATCAAAGGGAGGATCCATTTATGTTTCTTCTCTCTACTTTTCACTATACTTTCCATGACATCTTTTATGTAGTAAGTGATCAGTAAATTCAAGAAGATTGAGAATTAAAAGTGAAATCAATTTATTATCCAGGTAAAGAGTGCTCTCTTTTATTCTTAGAATAACCACCTTCTGGCCTCACCCAACATGAGAGCATCTTACTGCCAATTACCACTCCACAACATAGAAAACCAAGAACATAGATTTGCACGTTTTCAGAGGGATTAGGTATGTCAGTGTCTCCGTCTGGCTCTTCCAGAAGACTGCTACACCATTTGTAGTGCTGGTACTTTATTTTGGAAGTGATCCCATGATGTGTAAGTGAGAGAAAGGAAATAAGGACAGACAGGAAGTCAATAAAGGTACGTTACTGAGCTGGTTATGATTGTGGGCAATGAGGACTGTGTCCCACTAGAGACCCACTAAGGATGTTCAGAGAGTTCACTCAGGGTCCATCCCTGTAGTAATGGGAGGCTGAGCATTAATCCCCCTGCCTTCTAGTCCTCATAGGCAGTCATTGTCCTTGGGAACATTAACCACCACCAGCCGATTACCACACCATGCTCCTCCCGCCTTCCCTGCACCCACGGGTGAACAAAAAGGAATGACTGACTCTGCTCATTTTCATTCTTAGAATGTTATCCTAACCACAAGTCTGAAGTGTACACTATTGTGACTTAGAGTTTTATAAAATTGGATCAATGTAGTTCAACTTAATATAATACATTGATAGTAGTCGACAGGGGTTTAAACTGAGGAATTAGAGCATACCAAAGACCCATTTTTTTAACTAATGAGAGAGTATTTGAATCAGCAGTGCACTAATCTGCAGACTTGCAAAGGGGGTGTTAGAGTGGATTTGCATGTAACTTACTCACATAGGTAGAATCTGGAAGAAATATCTGCCACTACTACTGTGGCAAATAAATTTGTGTGAGAAGTTCCAGCATCCTTGAAAAGCTCTGTGATCACACTTCTGTGTAGGCCAGACTTCACAGTGGGAATTGCAGTCACTAAATTAGAAACCGTAAATGCAATGGGAGTAACTAGACCCCAGGATGCCAGAGGCCAAGGGGCAGTATTCAACCACCAAAGGCAGGTGGGTGTGGCTACCAAACCCCACAGCAGAGCTAAAGCAGTAATCAGAGCATTCTGACTTATCCAGACTATAGTGTTGCCAGGTTAATCATAGTGTACCCATAAGTAAAATACATAGAAAGCCTACTGAATTCTAACTTGATCTGTATAAACAGAAAACTTCCAGATCAAGGAAACAAAAGCTGAACCTGAATTACAAAAACAGGGAGCCAATCAGTTCCTGGACCTGACCCAATTACAGACCCAGAACTCCATGAATGAAGGGGAGGCGAGGTCCCACTGAAGAAGGATCCTATTACACTGTCAAAAATGTATACTGCTAATCATTCTCCTAGCCTTCCCCAGGAGGAACTGTTCCTTTTATCAGGGTACCTTATTGGGAAAAATGAAATAATGAGAGTCCTTTGGTACCTCTGGACAGTGATTCTGAACTGACACTAATTCCAGGAATCTGAAATGTTGTGTCCACCAGTCAGTGTAGAAATTTAAGGAGGTCGGGTGGTCAATGAGTTTTATCTCAGTACCACTTCACAGTGGGCCCGTTGGGTCTCTGAATTCATCTTGTGGTTATTCCTTCAGTTCTGGAATGAATAATTGGAATAGCTACACTCAGCAGCTGGAAGAATCCCCACATGTGTACCCTGACCTATGGAGAGAGGGCTTTTATCATGGGAAGGGCCAAGCAGAAGCCACTAGAACTGCCTCTATCTGTAGAAAAACAATAAACTAAGTAAAAGACCAAGTCCTGGAGGGATTTTTAGAAATTAGTGCCACCGTGATGAACATGAACGTTGCAGGGATGTAGGGTGGTGGTTCTCATCACATTCCCATTCAATTTGTCTTTTGGCCTGTGCAGAAGGCAGATGAATCTTGGAGAATGACAGTGGATTATTTACTAGCAAGCATTACTAAGTGCTGACTCCAACTGTAGCTGCTTGATCAGCTATGCTTTTATTATTTGAACTAGGGGCCTGGTGCACAAAAATTTGTGTACTCAGGGGGTCCCTCAGCTCAATCTGTGCCCTCTCGCAATCTGGGACCCCTCGGGGGATGTCCACCTGCTGGCGTGCCTGGCCAGCCTGGGTGGGGGGCTGATGGGTGTTTGTAGCAATGCTGGCTGGGATTTATTTAACTTCTAAAGCTGAAACTTTGTTGCTTTAACTGGAGGCCAGATCAGGTTGCTCCTGACAATCCAGGCTCCCAGCACTTCCTTGAACCCAAGGTGGGAAGCAGGTAACTGAGGTTTGTTTATCTTCTATAATTGAAACTTCATTGCTGTGAGCAGAGGCCACAGCCGCCCTAGGCAGACAGGAACCTTAGCTTCCTCCATCGCTGGGCAAGGCTCCTGCTTATTCCAGCTCAGGCTGCTCACAGCTCCCACTGACACAACGTCCCAGCGAGGCTGGCTGGAAGCAGGTATCTGGGGTTTATTTATCTTCTATAATTGAAACATTGTTGCTTTGAGCAGAGGCCCAGCCGGCCTAATGGAAGCCTCCTGCTTATTCCAGCTCCGTGGCTGCCAGCCACCATCTTGGCTTGGTTAATTTGCATACAGCCACTCTGATTGACTGTTGGGCGTGGCTTAGGTGTCTTGGAGTGAGGGTCAATTTGCATATTGCTCTTTTATTAGATTAGATAATTTGACACATCTCCTGGTATCTGGTATGCAGCTACTGATTTGGCAAATGGTATATTTTCCACCCGAAGCAGTTCACTGTCATCTGGCAAGGTTTTCCTACTGCTAGGACCTGTCAACTTCCCAGGCCTTTGTCATACATTGATTGCCTTTCCCTTCCATAAGCTATCACACTGGCCCATAACATTGGTGACATTGAGCCCAGTGAGCAAGAAGCAGCACTTATGGGTAAGACATTCAAGTGCCAGGGGGTGAAAATAAATTTGCTAAAATTCAGGGGCCTCCTACCTCTGTGAAATTTCTAAGGTCAGTGGTGTGTGGCATGTCAGGATATCCTTCCTAAGGTGAAGGATAACTTAGTGCATCTGGCCCCTCATGCAACCATTTATTGAGCCTCTTTGAATTTAAGAGACAACATATTCCTCAAGTTAGTGTGTTACTCTGTCCCATTTATTAAGTGACCTAAAAAGCTACAATTTTAAGTAAGGTTCTGAACAATAGAAGACTAGGAAACATATCAAGGCTGCCGAGCAAGCTGTTCTGCCCTGGGGCCATATGATGGAGCAGATTCAGTAGTGCTAGAAGTGTCAGCAGCAGATAGAGGTGCTGTTTGGAGCTTTTGGCAAGACCACGATGGGTGAATCACAAAGACTTTTAGGAATTTGGAGCAAAGCCCTGACATGCTCTGTAGATAACTGCTCTCTTTTTGAGAAACAGCCCATGACGTGCTGCTCTGCCTTACCCATGGGCCACGATTTACTATGTGACCTGAGCAGCCCATCGTGAACTGGGTGTAACCTGACTCACCAAGTCATAAAGTTGGGTGTGCAGAGCAGCCTTCTATCCTCAGATGGAAGTGGTGTATACATGATTTGGCCCAAGCAGGTCCCGAAGGTACAAGTTCATTACGTGAATAAGTGGCTTGGATATCATGGACTCCTGGTACACTGCCTTCTCTCTCCCAGCCTGTACCTGTTGCCTTGTGGTCGACAGAGGAAGCAAAGACTCGGACCTGGTTAACAGATGGTCCTGCTTAATATGTAGGTGCTACCTGAACATAGTTAGGGGTAGCTCCTCAGATCGGACATCCCTGAGGACAGTGGTGAAGATATTTTACATATATTGTTTCTCTACCTGATATAGGGAGGGAGCTCAGTTAAGATTTCCTTACAGCATCTCTCTGGCTAACCCAGAGACCAGGAGCAGGTATATGTCCCCACAATTCTCCTCTGCACAGCGATGGTGCTCTTAAGCCTGCACTGACCTAAAACCTGTACTGCTGTGATCCTGATGGTCTGAGCTCCAAGGTGGCTGACCATCCATAGGCTCTGAGATGCTCCTGAGTGCTACTTCAGTGCCTACATGCCCCTCACCCACCCACACGTAATCACGGGATGTTCTTCCTGATCTTATAGCATAGATGCACTGACCAGGGAACTGTAAGAGCTCTGGAGGCAGGCACTCTTACATAGCCCATACTATTGGGGCCAACCACATCGTCAAGGTTGTAATGTGTCCTGAAGTATGGACGAGCCTCTGATTTCTGGTGCCTGTGCCCTCAGCCTGACAGCATTCCCAGGAATGCTGGTAACTCTCTCCTGTAACAACTCACAACCATGCAATGGCAGCCGGTAATGGATACCCCAGCCCCCAGGCATTGATGGAATGACTCAGGAGATGTTCTGCACTGATTTGAAGTCCTGTCATTCACAGTAGTCGCTGGCGTAACAACACACTTTATTTTCACTCATCTCCTCCCTGTCTCTGTTTAGCACCTTACATTTCTATTATTGATGTTTCCTTTGATTCCTAAATAACTGTTAGCACTTGAGTTCTTATCTGAGGTTTGCTTCCAGGGTAACCTGTATGAAGACAGACAGCCTATAGAGAGAGAAGTAATGGGGTGAGGCATTCTTGTGTCCATCAGAAACAGGCAGAGGGAGTCAAGGCCACTGAGCAGGGATGTCGGGCATCCAGGCCCTGCATTCTCCTGATTGATTGTAATAACACTCCTAATAGTAATCACAATGGCACACACTTGAAATTACTACCTGCCTAGTATTGCTACACTTAATCTACATGACAATGAGGTCAGGTTTTTATACTGTCTTTGTAGTAACTAAAATTCTTAGCCATAAGGCTGTAGATGTAAGAGGCTTAAATATTGTCTGAATTTCCTTCCTCCTTTGTGAAGTGATATGCCAGTTTGAGATAACACAGAGAACTCAGCCTCAGTGCCAGACCCACTATGGGGTGGACCAAATGAAGCTCATTTCATAGCCAAGTGACAAGTGAGATGATGCAGATGCATTGATGTGTGCAGTTCACTCCTGACATGAAACCATTATTGATTATAGTTATTATGTGCAGAAAGTGTCACCTAAAATATACTAATTACAACATCCTATATAATAAAAGCCTAATATGTTAAGTGTCCGGTCATCCAGTCATTTTTTCAACCAATCAAAGTAATATGCTAATGATATGCTAAGGGCACTCAACTGCTTGCTATGACGTGCACTGACCCCCAGGGGGTAGATACTCTGACCAGTTGGTTAGCTAGCTGCTGGGGTCCAGCTGATCAGGACTGAGCGAGACCAGCTGGACACACCCTGGAGCCCTCCTGTGATCCCTCCTGGCTGGCCAACTTCCTGCATCCCTCTCCTGATTGTGCACCAGTGGGGTCCCTTGGCCTGGCCTTGCCCTCTTGCATCTGGGACCCCTCGGGGGATGTCGAAGAGCTGGTTTCGGCCCGATCCCACAGGCCAGGCCAAAGGACCCCACTGATACATGAATTCATGCATTGGGCCTCTAATAATATATAACAAAAAAATTGGATGCAACCCAAGTGCTATGTATTTGGTGATTGCATAAACTATGCTAAATTCAGCCATGCAATACTAAGTAAATATTGCAATGATATCATGTAAGCACACTTAATGGCAAAGGAAAGTAATCATCACATGCTAAGGAAAAAAAAAAACATGCTACAAAAAATGCTAATAATGATGTGTTAAAGGTATGAATTGATAAGAAGAAAATGCAGGATGACACATCCCAAAATGTCAGGAATCCCTGGATCATGGGATTTGGGGATACTTTTATTTTCCTAGTTGGTCTATTCTGCATTTTCTACAATAAATACACAAATGCATACTTTCAAAATATTCTAATTTCCCCAATAAAAACTCCCTGGTGATTATTACATGCTTTATGGACGTAGAAAACTGTTAAGGGAAGGGATGTGAGGTCCTGTAGTAAAGAGGGTAGAACCTAACAAAACAAAATAACATTAAGTCTGCTGTTGGGTTTGATGTTCTGCCAAGATGGCCTTTGTCTCTTCTGGAAGAGAGAAAACTGTCCTGAACTTTTAAGAGAGGGAATACAGCTCAGGACCTAGTACTCATTGACTTTCCTGAGGTCTGACACCATGAATGCATTGCTGTTTGCTGGGAAGATGCTGCTCCCTTCCCAGAGGGCTCCTTGGGGTATTTCTTACTGTGTGTGACCTCAGCAGGAGCAAAGGATCCTGGTGTTTCCCATCTGACTTATGCTGGATTCCGGCTGCTGCCACAGGTAGGTATAGATAGCTGCCACTAAGTCCACTCAGGTAGTTGATGCAAAGAAAAGGAATACAGCAACATGCAATTGATTTTTAATAAGTTCAGTGGTGGGCAAGACAGAAGAAGATTCATCTCATATGCGTATTCTGAGAACTGGTCCCTATTTCTTAAAGATTATCTGTAATTATCCCTTGAGCTGGACTCAGGTGCAAATGCCCAGTGGGAAGAATGTTTAGCTGGGGTGGGGAACATCAAGACCATGGGCTGTATAAGGCCAGGAAAATGAGTTAGTCTGGTGCAGCCTAGACTTTAGGGATGATTAATTAAATGTTTGGCCAAATATAGCAGGCTAATTTTAAGGTGGTAACTGTGTATGGCCCTGGAATATTGTTATAAATATCCAATGGCCCTTGGCAGAAAAAGGGTTCCCTACCCCTGGTTTAGAGGAATAAAGGGACTTCCTCATTCATGTCTTCACCACAGTCTGCTACTTAAGCCTTACCTTTCTCACTCTTGTACTTAGACCACAAGGCAAAGGTCATGCCCTGATAACTAAATCCACAGTCTAAATTCCATCTTTTGGGATATTATTAAGGTAGTAATCGCTGCTTGATGGAGTCCATATTGTATCTATAAGAAAACACTGACGATTTTTGTTATACTCATATTACACCTTCTTCTCTCCGAAAAATATGGGTCATCATAAGGTTGTCTCTCAAAGACATAATTCAGTGTTGCTATGGGGAAAAGGAGGGTAACTTGGTCTGACATGACCAATACTTTCTCTAAACCTCTTCCCACAGCTTTCAATTAAAATCAGCTTTGATTGCAAAGAGTGCAGTTAAGTCTACTCATTCATGGATTCATA
The DNA here is from genome assembly GCA_004026665.1 of Murina feae. Lineage (NCBI taxonomy): Eukaryota > Metazoa > Chordata > Mammalia > Chiroptera > Vespertilionidae > Murina > Murina feae. The sequence goes on from PVJC01045794.1 coordinate 10,709, forward strand.
ATTAGAGACTCTTCACAACACTTTCAAAGAAAAATCATGTTTCCCACTTTGATGAAGATCGGTGAAAGATGGAGTGTTGTAAAATAAAGACACAAAGAACTTGATCTTCTTGAGGACAGTGAGGCCCCAAGGAATGGTTGAAAGAAAGAAATTGCATCCATCCGTCTCCCCAGATCTCAGATAGGTTATTGCTGTTGCTGTATTGGGATAAAGGTGAAGCACAGGGTGTAAAAATGATTTCCCTGAAGCCACACAGGTTATTAATAAAGATATGCCACCCAGGTTCTGTGGTTTTGACCCACTGTTCTCTCCTCCATGCCACACTGATCTCCATCCAGGCTTGCTTCACGAATCTCTGGTTTTGCTACAGTTTTTTCAATAACCAGTCAGCTGGTTCATGGTCCATGAAAAAGAGATGATTCTGATGAGGCTGTACAAGAACTGCCCTCATAACAGGCTCTCAGCCTTAACAAAAGGAATTGTCCTGTTTTGTAAGCGGCACAGCCTGACCAACTGCTGTTTGTGGCTTAGCACATCTTTATTTATTAAACAAGACTATCAGTATTATTATCTATATATATATAAAACCCTAATATGCAAATAGACCAAATGGCAGAACAACTGAACAACTGGTTGCTATGACGCACACTGACCATCAGGGGGTGTGCGCGAAACATTGCAGACTTTGGCAGCAGGCAGCAGAGCATGGAACATGGCGGGTGTCAGCCATGGCAAGATGTTGGAGCAGGTGAGCAGGGGTGCAGACTAAGGTTGGTCGCTGGTCGCTGTCATCGGGGTGAGCCTCTGGTGGTTACTGAAAATTCTCATGTACCGCCATCCTTCCCGGGGCTCTCACTTGCTGTTGACACCAGCCCCACTTGCACCCACTGCCAGCACCTAGCAGCAGCCCTGGTTGCCCCTCACATCTTCTCCACTCCCCCCCCCTGCTCCTGAGGGGTGATCGGGGCCAGCAGCCACCACTCACACCCGCAGCTGGCGCTGGAGCCACCGCTCGCACCTGCTGCCAGCACCCGGCACCAATCTTGACCACTCAGCGCTATCATTGGGTGCGAGCAGTGGCTGCTGGACCCGATCACCCCTGAAGGCTTCTTCACCTCCCCCTGCTCCTGAGGGGCAATTGGGGCAGTAGCCGCCACTTGCACTTACAGCTGGCATGGTCCTCAATTGCTCCATGCTGTCAGTGGGTGCAAGCATGGCCAGTGGCATCAGTGCCAGGAGCAGAGGTGGTGGGAATGGGGCTGCTGGCAGAGAGGGGACCAAGGGATGCAGTGGGAGGGGCTGGGCAAGGGCACGGAGGATGGGTCGAGATCCGGCCCTTTGCCCACCACAGTTTCTTTCAAGGTGCACAAATTTATGCAGTGGGCCCCTAGTTAAATAATATGAATCAAATTGATAGCCATTGGAATGAACAGACTTCTTCTTGCTGGTTGTTTTGTTTTTCAACTTATAACTCATGAATGTCCTGTGCAAATTAAGTATGATTCACTTGATAGGGAAGCTGTGCCAAATTGTGCATGAAATTTGTCCAGAGAAGTGAAGCCTTTGGAAGAAATCTATGACTGCCTTTCACTTCTCGGGTAACAATGACACAGACCTCTTTTATTTAGATCTCTTTTATTTGGGAACCGGAGAAACCAGCTGCATAGCTGCCTTGACTTTCAGAACATAGAGATGGAAGAGTTAATGTGCATCTACTCCCTCCACTTGACCAAGGAGGAGTCTATAGGCTGGACATGTGGTGAGTAGTCTGAGGTTGTTAACTTAATGATGAAGGGATTCAGGTCCAGGACCGAGAACTGCCCATCCACAGTGCTATACACACAGCTGCCTGGACGGGAAGTAGCTACACCCACTGAGGGGCTGAGAGGAGAGATGCTGAAATTCCCTTTCATGTCATACAGTTATTTACTGAGTGTATGACTCCATCACAGCATTTTAAAATACTCCATTTGTTCCAGCATTTCCCTGAATCTCTCGAACTAGGTTGGCACCCGTTGACTAGCTTAGACCAATGGACAATGAATAGAAGTGATACCTGAGACTTCCGCACCAAAACATTTAAGAGGTGCTGTGTACTCTTCAGCCCTCCTGCCCAGTGATCCTGGAAGCCATATGTCTATGTGGTTGTGATGCAAGTTGATGGGAGCTTGGGTCCCTGGTTATAGGATGGAGAACAGACTCATTTGCTTGCCTCACACCTTGAGTGAACAACAGCAGCAAAACACTCTGGCTGTGCTAAGCTACTGAAGTTTAAGTTTTGCTTGTTCCTGCAGCATAACTTACAGTGTCCTAACCAATATAAATGTATTGTCCTAAGAAATATGTGGAATAAAAAAACACATAGGGGACATTATCCTTGCCATTAGGGAATTCACTACATGATCTCCAACCATTATTCTCAGTCTGAAGTTCCTGGACCAGCAGCATCAGCATCATCAGGGGAAATATTAGCCATGCAAATTCTGAAGCTTTATCATATATATATACTCTAGGGGTGGGGCCAGTAATGTGTTTTAACAAGCCTTCCTGGACTCAGATGCAGTTTAGTTTGAAAATTATTAATCTAAAAGATGATATATGCACAGCATGTCAGAGATTTTTCCAGGAACCTATATTTGCAATAAATACCACAGGAAATCAAGGTTCTTCTGACTGAATTCACTGGCCCTTTTCCATCATTGAACACTCCTAAAGGCAAGAACACATATTCAGCTGCCTCTGTCTCCTTAAAAAATGCTCACCAACTGAACTTGGGTCAAACCATAGACCAAAAGGAGCATGTCTAATCTCTCTTTTATATGGCACATCTGGAAAATGGCCACACATTTAGAGACAGTTTCTG
>PVJC01045795.1:0-13567 GCA_004026665.1 Murina feae
CTAGACCCCTCCTTTCTCCCAGGTCAGGATGCCCCAAACATCAAGAGGATGACCTCTTGGGAATCTCTCCATCCTCCAAGCAGTTATGATCTTTTCCTGGCTTTTTACCTTGCAGCCTGTTACCTCCTCTCTCAGCCAGGAGAGTTCAGAAGCCCACCTTCTGCTGGGGAGGATAAAGTCTCACCTCACCTTCAGCTCTCAGACTCCCTGGAGCCCGTCTAGCTCCAATTCTCCCACCCACAGGAGCCTGATTCAGGTTCCCCTCCCAAGCTCAGAACCAACCATGGCACTAACGGCAGCCTCGTACCTGCTCATTCCCAAGAACGACTATCTCATTTGCCTCAGAATCCAGGTCAAAGTCTCCCAGCTCAAGTTTCCTAGTATAGCTGAAGAAGAAGTTCAGTTATTCTGCCTGGAATATTGCAACCCTGTCTATATATAAAAAATAAGGAATCCAGAACCTATAGAAACATCAGAACCACAAAATGTGGACAAGACCCCCAACAACTGAGGAGGAAAGTGGGGAGCAGGGTACAAAACGGGATAGGCTTCTTAAAGGGGTCAGAAAATGAAGTCGTTTTCCCATAAATGGACAAAGGAAATGAGGGACAGATTATAGAACAAGAATTAGGGAAGGAGGGTTAAGAAGCTGTTTTGGGTAAATGCCATAAAACATTTAATTTAATTATTTTTAACTTTTCAGCCAAAAGTTTTAATACTGCATTCATTAAATGGGGAGGAAAGTCTATCATTAAATAATACAAACAATGTCATATAAATCCCCTAATTGTGAGTTGCCCAATGCCAATTTTTTTGGTCCACTTAGAAACATCCTGAATATTTTAGGACTTCTTGAACCTCAGTCCTCTACTACTTATAATTCAAAATTGCATCTCCCCCCGCCTTCTCCCAGGACTCTTAATTTCTCTTCTCTCTCCACCATTATTTATTTAAGCCTTCTAACTGTATTATTTATTTTAACACCATATCTGTATTATTTATTTTACTATAGCTCCATAACGATATTATTTAAGTCTATAAAATAAAGCTTTTTCCCTTGAACTCTCTGTGCAAAATAAAATTGTATTGTACTGAAACATTCTTTGAAATGCCCTTTCTACCACTGGATAATAATAATAATACTTTGCATTTATATAGTACCTTTCATCCTGGGATTATTTAAGTCTGCAAAAGCAGCCTGTCTGAATCCTCTATGCAAAAAAAAATCAAGCTGTATGATGATATTCTTTGAAATGCCCTCTATTTCCCACCACCTGCTGCTATGGAAATGCTCTGTCTCTGCACTACTCTTCACCTGGGAATATCCACGTGGTTCTCTCATTAATACTTACCTGCTTAGAAATGGCCATGTGAACTGTGTTCCTGCTTTCTGGGTGGTGAAGAGGAAGCAATAAGAAGACCTCCATGGCCAAATATCTGTGTAAATCAGAGGACAGCCGACCTCACAGCTACTCCTTGACATTGGAACAGGCTCCTCAGAGTCTTCCTCCTCCCATCCATAATCTGGATTTACCAAAGAAATGTGGACTATGCTGTGCAGCCAGACCACCTGGATTTAAATCTACGTATTCCCAAGTGGTACCTCCTGGGCAGATCCTTTCCCCTCCTGAAGCCTCAGTTTGCTCAGCTGTACTCAGCATCCTCCTCACACCTTGTGCTTGGCTTAGGCCTTGCTCACATCCTGAATCATCCTTCCTACTCCTAGCCACTTATTCATCCTTTAATACCCAACTCTAAGTCCACACTAAGAAGAGTAAATAGCAGCCCTGATTTCTCCAGTCATGACAGCTGGTAGTCATCACTTTCTTTTTGGATGGTCCTTTGGTCTTAAGTCTCAGGTAAGATATCTTGGAGTTAGATTATATGTTATTTTATACTAGAGGCTCAGTGCACAATTTGTCTGGTCAGCCCACCCCATCAGTGCCAATAGGGCCAGGCCAGTAGGAGGGAGGGGACGTGGGAGCTTGGCAATCAGGGTCGGGGCCAGCCAGGGGGAGGGGCTGCAGGTGGTTGGCCAGCTGGCCCTGTCCCCTGGTCAAACTCCCAAACTCCCAGTCAAGGGGACAATTTGCATATTAGCCTTTTATTATATAGGATGATTTCTTGACTCTCTCTTGTGAGTGAACTTTCATTTTAATTGATTCATATGACAAATATTATTGAGTATCTACTGACTATGTACTGGGAACTCTTTTTGGCTTTAAGGATACACTTATGAACAAAACAAAAACCCCAGCAATCTCAGAGCTTAAAACCCTGTGGGAACCCAGCCGGCACGGCTCAGTGGTTGAGTGTTGACCTAGGAACCAGAAGGTCACGATTGGATTCTGGTCAGGGCACATGCCTGGGTTTCAGGCTTGATCCCCATGTGGGGCGTGTAGGAGGCAGCCAATCAATGATTCTCTTATCATTGATGTTTCTATCTCCCTCTCCCTCTCCCTTCCTCTCTGAAATCAATAAAAATATATTTAAAAAAACAAAAAACCCTATAGGAAAGCACATCCACTATCTAGTCTGTAAAACTAAGCCATAGCAAGACTTCAGTATCTTCCCTCCGACTCTCAAAGCACCAAACAGAACATGGTGCACACAGCAGGGGAGCAGAAGATACTTTTTACCTGATTTTTAAAATATTAATGATAAGGCGATAGAAGACTTTGAAATTATAATGTTAACAGTTTTCTCTAGTTTCAAAAAAAGTATTTTTTAAGTTGCCTCCAATCCCAAACTGGTAATTAAGTCCCTAAGTATCTTTACAATGTTTTATTTGGTCCATGTAATTCTTCCCAGAAGTACCTATCTCACTGAGCAGTGGTCAAGTCAATAACCTTCAGTTACTCATCTGCCATGCAGCCTGGTGCTTGCAGGTGTTACTGCAAGGAAACAGTGAGAAAGCCTCTGTGTGGTGGGCATAGGCCAGGGCCATTCCTAGCACATAGCAGCAGCTTCATAAACTACAGTATTACATCCTTCCCCTTCTTGAGGCTCTGGTCCTAACTCTATATTGTAACTGAGACCAAAATGTTTGGGGTAATGAGAGAACTGTTTGCTCTTCCCAGTAAATTTCCCCTTAGAGAAAACCCTAGAGCATGGGGAAGGATTCCTGTCTGTTTTGGGGTTCATCCCCAAGCCCCAAGCATTCTGCAGCCTTCATTAGACTCTCTACACACCGTAACAATAGGTTCTGGCCTTGCTCTTTGCCTTATCAAACCACGTCCATTTTCATTCGTTCTTTCAAGGCCCCCTCCTTACCATTGGTTGTATTCTTTGTATATTGAATTCTTTTAGTACTTTGCATTCTTCCCCAGAATGCCTCACCCCAATCAATTTCCAGGCCCATGTTGCTCTTTATCTTATCCCATGTCCATTTCGATGTGCCCACAGGAAAAGAAGGGTGGTGGATGCTTAATAAAGATTGTTTGTGTAGACTTTGGTTTTACTATGTGAACTATATGAAATGGTTATAATTACCTCACTTTAGGATATTAAAAAGGGAGATCTGCCCCCTCCCCAGTTAGCCTGGCATCCCACCCATGCTGCTTCATCCCTCTCACGGAAGGGGACCCTTCCTCTCCAAAGCTGCACATCATGTGTCCTTTCTGAACACCTGCTCTTTGCCTAAAATTAGGCTGGGTGCTGAGAACACAGGAGACACCGCAGTCTGGTTGGGGACATACAGAAGTAGACAACCAAAATCCTATGTGGATATATCATGGAATAAAGCACAGTGTCCTATGGGACCACACACCATGGTCTCCTAACACAGTTGTACCATGTCAAAAAGGCTTTCTGACCCATGGAGTGAGCCACAGATAGGGACTGGGGCGATGGTAGTCATTCAGACATATGGGACAGTATAGAGGTCCTGAGGCAAGCAGAGCACATTCAAAGAACTGGAATGGTTTGGGTCTCTAGAGCCAGGACCAGATCCTAACGGGGCTTATCAGACCCATTAAGGAATTGAGGCATTGCCCTGAGGTTACCAGAAAGACAGTGAAGTCACCAAAATAGATTAATCAGAGCAAGTCCAATGGGGTAAAAGTGGATACTAAGGAGAAAGTCAAGGGGGTGAGAGGTAAGAAAACTTGAAGAATTAGAGAGGATTCACTTAGAGAATATTTGTGTGTGTCTAAAACTGATCTTATGGTTAGGAAACCCTAAGCAGTTCACACACACACACACACACACACACACACACCAAATAGAGCTAATAAATTGGGCAAAGTTGCAAGACACAAAATCAACACACTAAAATCAATTGCATTTCTCCACACTAATGATGAACAATCCAAAAAATAAAATAAAATAAACAATTATACAAAAACATCAAAAAGTATAAAATACTTAGAAATAGAGTTATCCAGAGAGGCTAAAGACTTGTACACGGAAAACTACAAAATGTTCCTGAAAAAAATTAAAGGCACAAATAAATGAAGCAAACATCCTGTGTTTATGAATAGGAAGACAATATTGTCAAGATGCCCATACTACCCAAAAACAATCTACACAAAGGTCTCAAGATCAGAAATGCCAGTGGGTGTTCTTCTTGGCACAGCCTCCACCCTCCTCATGGAGTCAGTTTGTGGACCTTTTACGGAGTGTAATGAGAGACCTTTCAGGCAGGCAAAACATGTCAAACAAATCCCCAACCTCCACTCTAGCAACCCAACCAAATTCCCCCCATACCAAATGAAGCATCCTCCAGAGCTGTATGAGTGGAATAAGGAAATACTAAGGCCTGCAATGAGCAGAGTAAAGACATTGGGCTCCAAGGTATATCTGTAGGGCTTTAGGACCAGGAAAGCTCATGTGTGTGGAGTCAGTTTCTGAAACTCAGCAGAAACAGGGCTGACTGCCAGTGTGGGTCACAGGGCTGAGGAGTGGCTTTCTGAATAGCTGGGTTCAGAATCGATTAAGCAACAGGGCTATTTATTGATCACCTTAAATTCCATAAAAAAAAAGGAGAAAAAAATTATCCAACATAAAAAATGAAATTGTGTCAGTAACCCCAATAGGCTTGCCCACCAACTAAGGAGAACAAGGTAAATTTGAGCTCAATTTACTCAGATGGATAATAAAACTTTCAATTATGATTGCATTATTTGTTGCTATATGGTTGAAAGATTAGGTGACAATATGCAAAAAAATAGTTTCTTCATATTATAATATTTAGTAATGTCGTTTTATTTTTTATATGTTTCATTAAATTGTTTTGTGGCTTTATTATCTACCCAGATGCACAGCCCAGAAATACAATTATTCAGATTTAGAAGCAATAAAATTTGGCATGCATTTTCTTGTATTCAGAATTCCTGCATGTTAAAAAGAAATTATAGCATTCTTCCCACATTGCACCGCTCTGAGGCCCTCACAGACCCATTCATTAACCGAAGACATTACAGAAAGCACACCATTTAGGTTAAAGGGCCCTTCGGATAACAGATATGCATGCACGAAGCAAATATTTCAATGTAGCCCCGCCTTTTGATTATGACAATAATAGAGGCAAACGGATACGCGTTTGCTGTAATGTGCTGCTTGGTGATGGATCCATTGAGTGGTGAAAACTCTGATTGCAAAGCAGCACACAGAGAAAGCATTATGGCAACAAAACCTATCTTTGTAACTATCAGAGAGTGGGAGTTTTACTACTTGGGGAAAAAGGAAAGCTTCCTGGGGAATTGCATTTCAGAGAGTTCTATAACATGAGAATCCTTCACATAGTATTTCAGCTGCCCATAGAGCTGTGGGTATAGACAGGCTTGAGTTGAGGAGTGGTGGTCCCTCTGCCAGGAATATTTCTTCCAAGTCACAGTCCTAGGCCTTAGACTTCCCAGTTAAGTGCAAATAAATACCTTGGAGATATTTCTGTACCACTGGGACCCCAACACATACTTAACATATAGTTAGCTGAAATCGTGAAAACTAAAATACAGATACATTACAGAATATAATACAAGACTATGGCAAGTATTGGTTCTGTTTTAGGGACAGTTGGTGGTATCAAAAGAGGGATAAAAGGCTCTAAAATGTGATTTTGCACACTCAATATAGGCAAAGAGAAATCACAAGTTTGAAAAATTACTTGCCACACATACTACCAACAAAGGTTAGTACTGAGACCATGCAAAGAGCTACTCTAAATCCATAAGAAAGGAGCAAACAACATGATATAAAGCAAGGGACATAATATGTGAACAATCATAAGTACATATGGTCAATACACATTTGAGGAAACATCAAGAAAATGCATAATGAGATGCCTTTGATACCCATCTGATTGGCAAAATTAAGAAGGTTGATATTATCAAGTGTTAGAAATGATATGGATACACAGGCTTGGCAGGGGGAAGTAATAAACTAGTGAAACATCATTGGGAAGAATTTGGCTTTATCTTATCAAGTTACATCATCATATATCCTACAACCCCAAATTCCACTTCTGGAGATGTACTCAAGAGAAACTTGTACATATATGCACCAGAAAAGATGTACAAACGTATTCATAGCAGTACTATTCTTGGAAGCGAAAATCAGGAAACATTCCAAATGGGTAAGTAGATTCTAGAGTACTACACAATGAAATATTGTGAGGCATTCAAAACTAATGAACTGCAGCTTCGCACAACAATATGGTTGACTCTTGGCAATACAATGTTGTTGAAAAAAGTTGATTCCAGGAGACTACAGGCAACATGATTTCCTTTTCTTAAAAATAACCAACCAAGCAATATAATCTTGAGAATATACATAACACATATAATAAAACTATGTGTTAAAGAGAAAGATAAGCATAAAATTCAGGAAAGCAACTAGCTCACACTGGGGGAAGTAAGCAGTGAGCTAGAAGAGCCACACAGGGGAGTGGGCAAGTTCACAGGTGCTAGTCCCTGTGGCAGATATGCACTCTTGGGTAGTTATGACAACACACACACACCTCAAAGGAAGCCATAAAAAATATATAGACAAGGACCAAAGATTAGCCCAATTCTAAGTACTGAAAATATTATGTGATTATTTAGTGTTCAGGTCCCTTTCATGCATATTTGTGTATATATTTCATCATACATTCACCAAAAAAAATGTGACTTGTCTCTAAATGGGCACTTAAAAGGAATCTATTAATGTTATAATGAAGATGAAGAAGCAACAAAACATGCTGAAATTCTAATCATCAAATCATAAGGGAGGGAGGAGGAACCTAGTAGGATAAGACAAAGACAGAAAGAGCAATGATGACCCAGCTTGTGTAACTTACCTGCAGAGTAAAGGTTTCCCTGGGAAGGAAAGCCACAGGGTATAGGGAGGCTTAAGCAAGTGAAAGGACATCATCCAGTGTGGTGGTCCTCAACCTCACTGTGCTTCAAAAAGCAGCTAGTGAGTTTTGAGAAAGTGCAGTTGTCTGAACCCCACCTTCTGAAATTCTAAAGCCATTCATCTGATTCAGGCTGATATCAGAATATTTTCAAAAGTCCCAAGTGTTTACTAGTGTGTTACCAAAGCTAAGAACCACTAATCTAGTGGGGAAAGCATTAGGCTGGGAATGAGGCTACCTAGGTATTCTAATCCCATGTCTTCTAACAGCTACAGAAATTTTGATCCAAAAATTTTTCTCCATGAAATTCTATTTCCTAATCTCTTAAATGGTGGGTGCCATGGGCAAAGAGAAGGGGGCCAGGGGACTCATGGCATCTAAAGACCCTCACAGACTAATTTCATGACCTCCTCTTCTATGGATGTTCCAGACAAGAGTAAGAGTAATCTCAGCAAAAGGGGCTTCACTGGTTCCAATGCAGGGAATAGAAAATGGAACAAGTCACCAGTTTCCTGACTGGATGATGAGATATTGCCTAAAGGTGTGGTTAATTAAAAAGGTAACATAGGCTGGTGGATAAAAGCAGGTGCTGGGAAGCTTCCAATTATGATAACTCAAGGAATTCCCACTCTAACAAACCTCTCTGCTACAAGTAGTTAAAATCTTAAAAGAGAAAACCAATAAAACTATAGCCAAGCTTTAAAAAACAAGATAACAATTGCTGTGGACCAGGGAAAAAAGGACAGAAAATCAAGGGATTTATTAGACTATGGGTCTCCTGGGCCCCTGAGCTAGAAGCAGAAGCCTTAGAGTATGGCTTCTGCAGATTAACGGAGACCCAAGTTAGATAGGAAACCAGCTAGGGCCACTGCATGAAGTTAGGGTGGGGCAGAACCCTCACGTAAGTGAAAGGGGACCATGGGGAAATGGGTGCCTGCTGCCAGGGCCAACAGGCTTGTGAAGATATTGCACAGTGACACTGGAAGAAAAAATAGGTCATAAATTGTGGCCAGGAATTCCTGCGAGTCTCATATCCTGTCACAGATTCTATGACAGGATAAGAGAGACATCAACGTCAACACAGTTCAAGAGCCCCAACACTTGGATCCAGCTGGAGGCAGCCACAATATTTACATGAAATGGAAAGTATCAAAGTCTTCTTCCCTAAGAACCACTAGATACAGACAGTGTTAAAGGTAAATAGCAAATATACAGGAATAGACAATTTGTACCTTGTAAAATAATTGAGAGAAAGAAAAAATAAGGGAGAGTTACACATCTCATCTTATTGGTACCAAAATGTGTCAAGGACAGTACACGTAATCAAATCATAAACCATTCTTGTGAACACAAATATAAAAATCCTAAATAAAATATAAGCAAATAAACTTCAGGAGTGTATTTTTTGAAGTTGGACCAAATACTTTTTTAAAATATATTTTCATTGATTCATAGAGGAAGGGAAAGGGAGAGAGAAATAGAAACATCAATGATGAGAAGAAATCCTTGATCGGCTGCATCCTGTAGACCTCCTATTGGGGATCAAGCCCACAACCTGGGCATGTGCCCTGACTAGGAATTGAACCTCCTGGTTCATAGGTTGGTGCTCAACCACTGAGCAACACCAGCCGGGCCTGACTTTTATCAAAGCAATATAAGGATGCCCCAATATAAAGGGATAAATACATGAATTTCTCAATAGACACACACACACAAAAACACAATGTTAGTTTTAGATGCTGTAGCCAAGTAATATCAAGATGAAAAGAATTAAATAGAAGACTTGGAAAGGAATACTCAAAACTAGCCTTATCTGCAATAATAATTTGCTTACATAGAAAATCTGAACCATCTATCAAGTATTAGAACAAGGAAGTGAAGCAATCCATATACTAGGTATACCGGTTAATAATTCGAATTTTGTAATCAGAGAAAACGATACTTCCCAGGAAAGATCTTCTAATGTGTCTTTAACTGGTTTTGAAGTAATGGTGTGTCATCATGAAGCAAAATTACTTTGCTGTGTCTTCTGGCACATTCTGGTCATTTTACAATCAGAGCATGGTTCAAATTGATTATCTGTTGTTGCTAGCGATCAGTATTCATGGTTTCACCTGGTTTTAGAAGTTCATAAACACCACACCTTCCTGATCTCACCAAATACAGAGCATTGTCTTCTTTTTGAAGCAATTTGGCCTTGCTGTCGATGTTGATGGTTGACCTGGATCAACCCATAATTTTGTGCATTTGGGATTCTCAAAATAAATCCAATTTCATTGCCAGTCACAATTCAATGCAAAAAAAAAAAGACTTTCTTTTGTGCCGTTGAAGCAACATTTTACTGATGACTTTTTGGTTTTCCATTTGTCTTTCGTTCAGTTGATGTGGCACCTATTTTCATCCCTTTAAAATCTTTCCCATTGCTTGTAAACCATCAGAAATTGTTTGCTGAGCAACGTTTAATCTTTCTGCAAGTTGTTTTTGAGTTTGACACGCATCTTCATCCAAAAATTGTTGTAATTGTTGGTTTTCAAACTTTTTTGGTTGACCTGGATGTTCTTTGTCTTTCACATCAGAATCATCACTTTTAAAGCGTTTAAGCCAGCATTCACAAGTATCTTGAGATGGAGCATGTTCACTATAAGCTTCCCGAAGCTTTCAGCAGCACTTTTCTTCAAAATAATGAATTAAAACTTCCCGCAAATGCTCTTTTTTGGCATGAAATTCGACATTTTTAGACATAAAAATATCTATGATGTTAACACCTTCAGAAAATTTGACATATAAAGTTTCGAAGCTTGTTGTCAATACAACAAAATAGCATACATATCAAATCGCATATATATGAACATATGTGTAACTCCATCTATTGAAAAAAATCTGCGTTATTAACCAGTACAACTAGTGAAGATAGTCCTTATAAAATGAATAGTGTTTCTGCACACCAATTTGAATATTAAAAATTGAATTTACAATAGCAATAAAAACTGTAAGATTCCTAAGAATAAAACTAAAAAATCTGGGTAAGAATTTGACAGAGAAAATGGTCAAGTTGTTACTGCAATCATAAAAGAGACTTAAATAAATGAGAAGCTACACCTTTTGCCTGGTTGAGAAGTCTCAATTGCATAAAGGTGCAACACCACCCCAAAAATAATATATAGATCCAAAGCAATTGCAATCCACAATCTGACAGGGTTTTTTTATGGAGCTTCACAGGCTGACCCTGTGCATGAGTAAGAGGCCAAAAATGGAAGAATAACATCAAGAGATGTGCCCTTCCCATATCAAGTTTTATAATAAAGCAATAGGGTGGTGCTGCCACAGCAAAAGACAACAGAACAATGAGACAGAACACAGAGCTCAGAGAGAGCTTTCATGGGGCACAGAAGTAGATGGGGCACAGGGTAAAAATTCCTGAGAGAAATGTCCCAGGGTAAGTCATTCTCCATTTGGGAAGAATGAAAGTAGATCTCTACCTCCATTCATGCACAAACATTAAACATCAGAGAGATGTTTTACCCTAAGTGAGAGGAGACTCTCTGATATTGAAAAAGAAGAGGATATCTTGAGGATAGCAAGGGAAAATATTTCAAAAATAGGACCCACAAATCACTAGCCATAAAAATACCCTAAAAACATAAAAAAGCTCACCACAAACATTTGATTAAACTTCAATAAATAAAATGTTCTGCTTTTTAAATATCATCATCAATAAACTGATGATAGTTACAATCCACAGAATTAATATCCAGACTTTACACAAAAATTCACCATGTTAACTTTTAAAAGACAAATGTCCCACATTTTTAAATTACCATAAATGTAAAGGGAGTATAGCAGAATATTAAAGTCTAATAAAATTGGGTGATGGGGCACAAGAGTGTTTGTTGTGTTGTTCTCTGAAGTTTTCTTTGGTTGAAATATCTCAAAATAAAGTTAAATAGAAATAAAAGCAGTGCTTTAACATCAGACAGGCCTGCTACATTCAATTCCTAGCAACTACATATGATACACTTGAACTTTGCACTTAAGGATCTCAGTTTGCCCAGCTGGCATGGCTCAGTGGTTGGGAATCAACCTATGAACCAGGAGATCATGGTTCAATTCCCATTTGGGGCACATGCCTGGTTTGTGGGCTTGATCTCCAGTGTGAGTGACAGGAAGGCAGCCCATCAGTGATTCTCTCTCATCACTGATGCTTCTATCTCTCTCTTCCTCTCCCTTCCTCTCTGAGGTCAATAATTTTTTAAAGGATCTCAGTTGGAGAGTGGGAAGATGATGTCAGAGATAAATGCCTGTACTCTCTACCTCCCACAACCACATCAAAATTACAACTAAAATACAGAACAATCATCATCCATAACAGCTAGAAAATGGCTGAATGGAAGTCCTACAACTAGAGAAGTAGAGAATAAAGCACACTGAGACTGGTAGGAGGTATGGAGTTATAGAAAGGGATGGTCTGGCACCCATGTGTGTCACTTTTTTAATCAGGAGAGAGATCATCTCTGTGGAGGCTGCTTGGAGAAGCAGGGGTCCCAACCCCACACAAGACCCCAGCACAGAGTCCTAGAGCTGGGAAAAGAAGCCCCTACAGTCAATAAGAACTACAGACTGTAAAAACCTGTGCAGATGAGCTTAGTGACACAGAACCTACTGGAGATCCAGCTATTCCTCTTAAAAGGCTGGCACCATGAAATGAACTTACAGGGCCCTACTTCCTCTGAGCTCCAGCACCAGAGTAAGGTTCTGGGAGACCCAGACACATACAAGGAGGAACTGGATGGTCTGGCATCAGGGCAGGAACTTGGAAGTGTCTTTCTCCCAGATGAAGATGCTCACAGGAATCATTGTTCCTATTCTGGGACCTCTCCAGTAGCAGGGCTCACTGGCAGCCATTGCTCTGCCCTGGTGATTCCCTAAGTCCTCACCTCATCCTATTTACAACCCCACTCAAGCTGTGTGTGGCAGCTTTTGCATATGAATGTCCTTGCTCAGGCTAAAATCTCTCAAATAAGCTGCAGCTGGATCAGGGAGCTCCAAACCTATCAATAAAAGGCCTAAGACCTAGCACCAACACCAGCCTGCCTGGCTTCATAGCTGGGCATCATCTGGACACTTCCAAACCTAATACAAAGAGGAGGAATCTGCAGATTTCTCTGTAGCTCCTGTCAGGTAGCTCTAGACAGTGGCTGACTTTGCACCTTCCTGGAGACCCAAGAGCCAATGTACCCAGTGGTCAGTGTCAGACCATACCAATTTACAACTCTACACATCCATAAACCACACAATCAAGGGGCTGACTCAGTAAGCACCAAAGCCCCACTGAAGCAAGTCCTCCTCCATAAGGGTGTCTCCTACACAGAAACTCTCCCACTATAGTCTCAGCTGGTCCTCAGAGCCAATTGGACTGGAAGTCAATTTCTCCCAATGACACCAACAGCAATCAAGTCTCAACTACAATAAAATTGTGCTCACATCCCACAAAGGGGTGCACCTAGAGCTCCCAGCTCTGGTGACTGGGGAGGCTGAGCCATTGGAGCTATTAACAAGGCCACTCTACCAACTCAAGAAGACATAGCAGCTCTACCAAATACATAGAAACAAACACAGGGAAGCAGCCAAAATACAGAGAAAAAGAAACGTTACAAATGAAAGAAATGGAAGAAAGAAAACTACTGGATATAGAGTTCAAAAACACCATTATAAAGTTCAAGAATCTTTTTTTTTTTAAGTTCAAGAATCTTTTAGAAACCTCCAAAAAAATGAAAAAGAACCAATCATAAATTAAGCATACACTGACTGAAATAAAGAATAATATACAGAAATTCAACAGTAGAGGATTCTGAGAATCAAATCAACGACTGAAATTTGAGGAAGCAAAAACACCCAAGCAGAAGAGCAAAAAGAAAGAAGAATCCAAAAATATGACAATAGTGTAAGAGCCTCTGGGACAACTTCAAGCGTTCCAACATTTGCTTTAAGGGGAGATGTCAGAAGAAGACAGAGAGCAAGATATTGAAAACCTATTTGAAGAAATAATGACAGAAAACTTCCTTTACCTGGTGAAAGAAATACATAGATTTATAAGTCCAGGAAGCACAGAGAGTCCCAAACAAGAGAAAACCCAAAGAGGACCACACAAAAACACATCATAATTAAAAATGCTAAGGGCTAAAGACAAAGAGAGAATCTTAAAAGCAGCAAGAGAAAAGCAGTTAGTTTCCT
>PVJC01045796.1:0-13575 GCA_004026665.1 Murina feae
TCCAAGGGCTGGGAATAAAACTAAGAAAAAGAATTCACACCTGTGCTCATGGAGCTCAGAGAGGAATCCAACCAATTAAAATATAGTAAAATATAGCAATTAAAATATAGTAAGCCAAGTGCCATCATGGGAAATGGGGGGCATTCTGGGAGAACACAGGTGTAACCTCACCTGGTCTTGAGGGGTTCAGGTAAACTGAGGCCAAAGGAGAAGCAGAATTTGCCAGACCAAGCAGAGGGCTGCGTGGTGTGGGGATGGGAAGCGTTACAGGCCAAGGGGACAGCGTGTCCGAAGGCCTGGAGGGGTGATAGCATGTGCTGGGGGAACTGAAAGTGGTTCTCTGCAGGGGGAGTGAGAAATCGTGCTGCAGAGTTGCAATGTAGAAACTCAGTACATTTTACAGACAGAACCAGATTATGCAGGGCCCCGAGAGTGACATTGGCACCTGGGTTTTAACCTCTGAGCATTGAGGACCCTGGAATAGGTTTTAAGTAAGAGAGAAACAGGATTAAAGGCCTGTTAGAAAGATCACTCCAGTAGCGGGGCAGAGGAGGCCTGTAGGTGGGGCAAACCTGAGGCTGCTTCTATTAACCCAGGGGTGGGGAACGTCCGGTCTTTGGGTCAGGTAAGGCCCGCAAAATCATTGGGTCTGACCCTGCCAAGGCATGAGGGGTGAGTTCATTAAACGTTTGACCCAATATAGCAGGCTAATGTTTAAGCTGACTATTCTGTATGGCCCTCGGATGATGTTATAAAGATCCAAATGGCCCTCAACGGAAAAAGGTTCCCCAATCCTTTTTAATCCAAAGGTGAGTGATGCAAGTTTGTGTTGAGGGGGAGCAACCGAGGAGGGCAGCGGTGGTGGGAACTGAGAGAGATAAAGAAGTGCAATCAGTGGGATCTGGTAGTAGATTGGGTCTGAGAAGTGAAGGAGAAAGGAGTCAAGGATGGCTCCCAGGTCCTTGGAACCCACAAGGTGCCAGTTCTCTGTGGTCCAGGACAGGAGGAGGAACAGAATGGGGAGAGGTGGCAGGGTGCTGAGTGTTGCTGGGTATGTGTTGAGTTTGAGGCACGTGGGTGATGTCTCTACTTCAAGTGCGCCCTGCCCCCTTCACAGGCTAATTTCTGCTCATCCTTGAAGCATCAGGGTTCCCTAATCTCCCCCGTCCATCTCTGCAGGTTACACACTCATTCTCCGTGTTCCCCCAGCAGCCTGGCATCCTTGCTCTGAATTGGCCTTGTTTCTGTTGTTATCGCCTGGTTATGAGTCAGTGTCTCCTTCTGGCCTGTGAGTTCCTCTCTCCAGCTTTGCACTCCCAGCGCCCACACTGTTCAGGAGGAGGATGTAGAAACTCAGCAGGTTTCACAGCATGAATGGCAGGATTTGCTGACTTACCCAGTGCCTGGCACCGTGGTGGCTGCAGGAGTGCAGGGCAGAATGAGAGGAGAGGAGGGACATACCCAGGTGCTGGGAGTTTGGTTAAGGAGACATGTTCTGAATGGGCCACTCAACCAGCCACTGGGAACCCCAGCCCCTCATGCGCCTCACTGCACGCCTTGGCGCAAACCATCCCCGGCTTGACGGGCGATGACTTCAGGGGAACTTCAGGATGTAGAGGAGAAACAGCACCGGATGGCAGTCAAGACTCCTGGGTTCTAGCCTGCCCTGCTCTGCCCAGAATGAGCCGTGTGACCTTCCGCAATCACACTCCTCTCTGGGCTCCCACTGTCCCCTCCATAAAGCGAGAGGTGCACCCATCAGTTGCACTCACTTTATTTACCACCAGGAGGCTTTTGGCCAAATTATTTTTGCCTCCCAAGGCCAAGGATTTGAAAGATCTTTGAACCAAACAGATTTCTTTTTTTGAGGAATTTCCTTCACATGTTTAGAAATGTTGACGTCTCCAGAGATTGGAGCCCTCAAGCTTGGAGACTCTGGAGGGACACCGGACAAAGTCATCTCAAAGTCACTGTGAGTCTGAGGTGAACAAAGGTGTCTTTGTCTTTGCTCCACCCCAGGACTCCTATGCGGTGGCCTTGCGGTGCTGAGCCGCATCACACTGAGCACTTCTTACCCAAGGGAGGGAAGTCAGGCACCAGACCGACCGCAGGGATTGCCAGGGCTGAAGAGACCCAACAGGCAGGCATCCCATCGCCAGAGTATCCGTCCCCCAGGCCCACATGTGCTGCATTCAACTTGCTCTCGCCTCTCGTCCCTACTCAGTACCTCTTACACAAGCGGTTCTCAACCTGTGGGTCTCGACCCCTTTGGTGGTCGAACGACTCTTTCACAGGGGTCGTCTAAGACCATCCTGCATGTCAGATATCTACATGGCGATTCATAACAGTAGCAACATTACAGTGATGAAGTAGCAACGAAAACAATTTTATGGTTGGGGGGTCACCACAACATGAGGAACTGTATTTAAAGGGCCAGAAGGTTGAGAAACACTGCCTTACACAGATCTCTTGACAGGCCCTGGCTTCCCACAGGCTGTTGGAAATACATCCTCAGATTGGAAGAGCCCTGCTCTGGCCTGCCCTCCCCTGTGATCCTCAGACACACAGTATTTACAATTCTCACGTGCTAACACTGCCAGACCCTCACCATTCTCACAGCCAACTCTTTCCAAACCACTGGTGCCACCAGCCCCAGTCTTCACAGCCCTGGGCCACAAGGCAGCTCGAGCCTCCTGGACATGGATTTCCCAGGGCTGCTGCCTCCTGCCCAGGACCCTGCATCTTTTTGCCTGGCCTGGTTTTAAAGGCTATCCCAAAACTTATATCAGTATTGCTGGTCCCCTCCCAGTGCCTGGGTCCTTACTTGAGATTGGGGGACCCTGCGCAAACATCTGGCATCTGGTGAGGGGCGGCCGGAGGGGGCAGCTCTTTGAGGACAGGCCACTCACCTGCCCCACTTACCTGCCCAGAGAAGGGGCATCCAGAGGGACCACACAGTCATCCTTCTCCAGAGAGCCAGGAAAGCTCCCCTAACAGCCAGCATCCGGGACATCCTCTGCCTGAGGCTGGGAACGCTTGAATGGGGACAGGCCGCATGGCTGCGTCGAAGGAGCTGTCATCCTTCTGGAAAGTCCCATGTGCAGAAGGAGGAATCTCGACTCAAAACAGGACGCCCTGAAACTGAAAATGTCCGGAGGAAAGTGGAAGTTGGCTGCAGGCCTGGCTGGGCTCCTTCGGGAGCTGTTTCTTGTAAGTCAGTCTCTTTCACGTGCCTTTGGCTGAATGTGCAATCGCAGGCCACAAGGCCCCCGCACAAGCCCCAGCCTTCGACTCTCCCTGGGGAGGCTCAGTGGGCAGCAGGGAAAGCGAAGGACCCGGGGAGGAATCCCTTAGGGCTGAAGCCGGTAAGAATGAGGAGGGGGGGTTGGGGCCAGGTTCCAGGGGCCTGGAATACTGGGCTTAGTGTCAGACTTTTGTTCTGGAAACCAGCGCTTTCAGCCTGTGGCATACGAAGCTTCTGAGGGAGTCTAGGCTAGCAGGGCTACGAGGGGCCCAACAGGCTCTCCTCTCGGGGGGTTCTGAAGCTGGTGGTCAAGGGAAGGCTCCTAGCAGCTCCTCGCGGAGGGAGGGGCTGGGCCCCTCAGCGGGCGCTAACTGCCTGGTGGAGGACAGCATGCAGGGCTGCCTGGGGGAGAGAGGAGGCAGGGAAGCCCTGGGAGCAGTGGTTCTGACTGAAGCAGGAAGGAACTCTCTAGACGTAAGGTGACCAGATTTAAAGCGGTACACCATTGACCGGGGTGAGGGTGGTGGTGGGGGGTGGTTCTTTTTTTCCTTTTTCTTTTTTTTTTTTATTATTACTTAAAATATTACATAGAGTAATCGGGACTTCTTTAAAACGCCGCGCGACGTGGGACAAACTGTTAAAAATCGGGACTGTCCTGCCAAAAGCAGGACGTCTGGTCACCTTACTCTAGAGAGAGGGCAGAGCAGGGGTCCTGACGGACCTGCCTGGCTCTGAGCAGAGGCCAAAGGAAGGCA
The DNA here is from genome assembly GCA_004026665.1 of Murina feae. Taxonomy (NCBI): domain Eukaryota; kingdom Metazoa; phylum Chordata; class Mammalia; order Chiroptera; family Vespertilionidae; genus Murina; species Murina feae. Next base: position 4,000 of record PVJC01045796.1, read on the forward strand.
GTCATGATGACGTCATTGCCAAGTCTGTCGCTCACGTCACTCACTCTGAGCCAGGGCTAGGGACACACAGGTGAGAGGCACAGCTCTTGCCCTCCAGGCGTCTGCAGTTTTGATGAGAAGACAGGCTAGGTACTAACCCAGTCATCACTATCAGCGCAGCAAGGTCGGCCCCTGCAAGGCTTCAGAACGGGCTCTGTGCATAGTCAGCACTCAAACAATACTAACTGTTGCTACTAAATGCCAGAGAGAGAGGAGAGAGGGAGGGGAAGGAGGGGATGAGAGGAGGGAGAGGAGGGAGGGGAGGAAGGAGGGGCAGGGAGATGCAGGTAAGGCCTGTGGAGGTGGAGCAGCCCTACTCCCAGTCTGTCCTCCCAGGCTCGGAGCTCCGTGAGGCAGGGACCGGCCCCCTTGGCCGCTGCCCCCATGTAGCCAAGGACTGGCTTTCCCTGCGGTGGTGTCTCCAAGCTCGTGCGAAGCGGGATGAGTGAGTCTGAGTGTCAGGCTGGGGTGGGAGGCTGTGGGATGCTGGAAACACGGAGGCTGCAGTGCTAGGGGACACAGTGGGCAGTCACGCTCCTCCTTGTTGAGTGGTCCATCGGAGCAGGACATAGGTTGCAATCTCTCCTGGCCTTTCCTTGAGAGGAACATCAGGGAAACTGACAGGGAGGAGGGGGAGGGTCAGGGAGAACTAGGAAACATCCCACCTCCCCACAGGGAAAACCTCAGGGTGTGTGACAACCGGAGAAAATGGACAAGGAAGGCGCAGGAAGGGTTAAGCCTGCAGTGGCAGGTCCCCTCACTGCTACTCGCTGTAGTTAGCTCTCTCCAGGGCGTGCGCTGGAGCCCATTGGCTGGCAAGTTCAAGGGCTTCTGCATTCCTTAGGGAGCAGCTGGCAGTGGACTGCCCCAGCCTTCTCGGCCCTTCTGGAAGCCGGTACAGGCACAGTAGTGCCATCAGCCCATCTCTGCTGGGGGCTGGGGGCTGGGGGCTGGGGGCGGGGAGCAGGTGGTGACTGTGGCCAAACAGCTGCCTGAGCTCACGTAAACCGGGAGTGCTGCTGGGGGCAGAGACTCGGGGTGGGGAACTGGGCTGGTTGCATAAGGTGCACCATGCCTATGTGATGCCCCGTCTAGCTCCTTGGACTGGCCTGATGGCTGTGTTTCCTCCCAAGGGAGAGGTGAGGAAGGGACAAAAAGGAGGGGTGTTAGAGGAGAGGGCACAGTGGGGCAGGGAAGGAACCAGAGGCCACGTAGAAAGGAGGAGAGTGCAACAGGCTTTTAGGAACCAGGGGTGAGGAGGAGGGCAGCGTGGGGGAGCCTCTGGCATGACTCCAAGGCTGTGCTCAGGATGAGGGCTGAGAGTGCAGGAGGAACCCCACCTACGCCCCATCCTCCTGTCTGCCTTCAGCTGTGCGGTTTCCGTTTCCATAGAATGGAGAAGCTGCTGGCACGAGCTTGGCCACCAGGGCCTGGCCAGCCCCAAAGGCTGCTGCCTGGGGTGGGGAGCCCAAGCCATCCCATCCCCCTGCCAGCCAGCATAGGCAGCAGTGCTGGGAGGAGGCAGGAAGACTGGGTTTGAGGCAGGGCCTGGATGTGTGGATTGGATGCACCTCAAATATCCTGAGATTGTTAGCGTAGGAACTAGATATTAATAAAGGCAGAGAGCAAAGGGAACCAGACATTATTAAATAATAATAAACTGGGAAGCAGAATCCAATATTTGGAATGCTTCACTAAGAATTACAGCCCCCCTCCCCCCCACCCCCCGCCCTCCAGGCATCCTCCACTCTCCAGAGGAATAGAAACAACTGAAGAAACTACTTCTGTTGTGCAGCAAAAGCTCAGATGGCAACCATAGAGGCCAGTCTATGTAGCCTGAGAGAAGATCGGATTGGATAAGGGACTCCACATCTGCGAGATGGAGGAAATAGATTGGTTGAGCGGGGACACATCAAAGCCCAGGAAAGCTTGGGAAGTTCAAGCTTAGTTTGAAGAAGTGCCTGGTTTTTCCCACGCTTGAGATAATGTAATCAGCTTGACAAAGGGCCCTCTCTCTCTCTCTCTCTCTCTCTCTCTCTCACTCACTAGTCCTGTTCACGAATTTTGTGGTGATCATGTAGGTCTAGCAGTCACCTGTGCCGGCAGCTGAGCGGACCCAACACCGCCACAGGGCCAGCTGAGCAGACTATGCTAGCTGGATGGGGACTGATGCGAACTATGCTTTGACATGCACAGAACTTTCTTACCTTGGCCTTTGCATTGGGCTGGATGAAGACAACACTGGACTTTTCCCACAGAGGGATGGATGGAGATGAGACCCTGCAAACTTGGGGGCAGCCTTCTACCTCCACCCAAAATAAAGCTCACCACACTACAACCTCCCACACGTGGGTCCCTGCGATCTAGTGAAAGGAGTCCACCTCCACCCGCAAGAAGATGGCACTCTCACACACACATGGCCCTGAGGGTGATGCCTCCTTAAATTCTGTGCCCAAGGTGCCTCTCTCGCCTCATCCTCACCCTGGCCCTGTTGGGTGTAGGTAGAGGGAGTGGGGTCTTTGATGGGCCAGTGACCTGATTCATACAACTGCAGAGAGAGAAACTGAGGGGAGAAGAGAGGATTCAGTGGCATAGCCTGTAGGAGCTGGGGTTGGAGGGAGGGGTCTGAGGCTTGGGTCGGGTCTGCTTTTCTGGCAAAGACACACATTCCCAGAGCGTTGAAGGGAGGCTGCACAAGACAGAAACGAAGTCAGGAGCGTGCTTTATTGAGAGGGGAGAGCTGGAAACTCATCCACTCCTCCACTCATTCACCAAACATGTTGCTGGCTTCCCATCTTGTGCACACGTGCACTTAGAACATTTACAGAGCATCTGGAATGTGTAATCCCTGGGCGGGTAAGAGCTCACACCGACGATGACAGCGGTCATGACACTAACAATCGAAGTAACTATTCATCTGTAACCCCCGCAGGAAGAATTCTGGAAACAAGTACAACACGGGTTGTTCTTCCAAAGAGCTGGAGAGGGGGTCCTCCTGAGCAGAGTCCCAGCAAGTGATGGGTGCTGAAGAAGTAGACAGCTGACCGCTCCGGGTCCTGCCAACGCAGCTTCTCCTAGCAGGGCGGGGGGTGGGGGGGGGCGGGCTGGGGAGGGACAGGAAAGGTGCACAGGGCACATTTCCCAGTGTTGGAATAAAAAGCCTGGTTCTCCCCATCACATCAATCCTGGCTACAATTGCTGTTATCACAGTAGGTCCAAAGATGAAGGACTCAGAGCTGTTTAGCGGATGCTCATTTAAATAAAAATGTAGAAGGTTCTATTTTCTAATTGAATCTAAACTAAAGCATCTGGAAAGGAAAGAAGTCCCAATAGGTGAAAGCTGCCCGGTCCAGGGAAAGAGCTGAGCTCCATTTTCATTGTCTGTATCTAAACTGTAGAGTCCATGCCAGGCAAGGACTGAGTAGCTGGTGATCTCTTGCAATGAAGTCGTCCAATGCAGGGAGCTGACCATAGTGCCGGCTGGTGTGTAAGTTCTTGACTACTCACAATGGCCACCAGAGGGCAGCCATGAGGCTCTCAGCTGCCCCCTGTCTCACTTAAGGGGCAGCTCCAGGCTGCCTCTCCACCCACAACCCAGCTATGGAGTTCTTGCCTCTCTTCTTAGCCTGTAGATGAGGTGACCCCATAGAGCCCAGGTCCCTAGAGGAGCAAAGCCAGGTCACCCCTGCTGACTGACTGGGAGAGAAAAATAACGTGTCATAGCTCAGAGTCTTGAGACTGTGGAGTCTGCAGTCCTGTGACAGTGGTGCTGGGGCAGGCAGGCGTCGTGGCACCCTTCCTCAGTGTCTGCAGGGTCAGTCCCTCAGGAACTTGGAAAGTCCCACTGTCCCTTGGAGATGGCCCTTGTGCCCCTGCCCACGAGTGTCCTCAGGTCCCTGTTTAAGGATGTCTGGGCTGAAGACCATGGGTCTCTCTGAAAGCTCCGCTTTCCCTTTGTTTGTTTTTTTATGGGCATTTCCTCCCAGTTTTCTTAATAATTGTTTGTTTTGAGAAATTCTAGCTCATTCTTCTCTACACTGAGGGGAAAGGGTATCTTCAGTTGTGCAAAGCTGGGCTGGGGAAAAATTCTAGGAGACAGCAAAGTGCCCGAGAGGCCAGGCCAGTGGTGTGTGTGTGTGTGTGTGTGTGTGTGTGTGTGTGTGTTAGTAGAACTTGTCAAACAAAGTAAAAAAGTCTGGGGGTTGTTAGAAATAAATGATAAAGATCTATTTAAGAGTCTTAGAACTTGCAAATGGGAACACAGGAAGGCAAACCTCCAGAAGTGTTCCAAAAAAGAGTAAAACGTTAAGAGTTTTAATAGTAAAATGTGCATTTGTGAGGATAGTCAGTCCTGCATTCTTACCTGTAGGACTGGTCCAGGACCGGTATCAGCCAGATCAGTTGGTCTGGATGATGGATGCCAGGTGGTCTGGATATGTGAGTCCTTCAGGAGGTAGCCACAGGGTTATCCAGGCATCAATGCTGGACTGGAAAGTTCAAAAGTTTAAGTCTCTAGGTTGTCAAAACAATAATTAAATCACTTTCTCATGCCTCTTGATTTTAATAATTGAGCAGCTTGGTTATAGTGATTCCATTTTGTTTCTTTTCTCTATTCCTCATTTCCCCCTTTCAATCAAGCCTTTCTATCAGAAAACATTATAGATCAAAAGAAACATTTAAAAATCCCTCAGGCCACAATCGCAATGCCTTCCTTGAACCTGGGACATGGGCTAGAGACATTCTCGCCATATCTGGATTTACAGTCAAATCAATATTTGTGCCAATTTTTAGGTTGTAGCATTAGGGAAGGACCAGTGAAGACATTATTATTTATCAGTTTCAGAATCTAGTCTCCGTCTTATCAATAGGTCAGTTCAGTAAACAGTTGTCTCCCATTTCAGGAGGTGAAAATGCTGGGAGCTCGCAAAGCTAGGTTGTGGTACAAGCCCTAAGATGTTTTGTAAGAGATATCTCTATGGCAACTAAAGAAAAACAATCGCTAGTGATTGAAGCAGACTACAATCCCAGTTTCTGAGTTCTGAAGACAGTCAGTTGGGAAGATTTCTAGATGTCTGGCTCGAAGCATCTGCATTTGGAGTGAAGGCAGACAGTGACGATCTAATAGATTTTCCTGGTCTCAATTTGAATGTCTCTGGTAATTTTTTCAGCAACAGGCGCAAACTTGTCCATAGATGAGCTATTTTGGGGAAAGTTCAGTTTTAGTTCTCAATGATTCCAAGTCAAAAAGGTGGGGGAACTAGAAGATTTCAGTATTCAGTCCGTGGGTAAATAGGAACAAAATCTCAAAAGATCATGAACAACACTAGAGGCATATTACTAAAACATAATTTTCCTCTCTAAAATCATCCTCCATTTTGCCAAAGATAGCCAAATTAAGAGAAAGTTGTTTGCAAAATAACTTTACTTTCAATAAAGTTGGCCTGTTGTTTACACAGGAGTAGCAAGTGTAGTAATTAACCATATAAGCTCTTTTGAATGTGCTTTGCTGCAATTTTTCTTAAAGAATCTCCAGATTGAACTTTCAAGTAGCTTGCCATCAGTCTTTGCCTGCAATACCTATGAATTTGGGTAAGTCCCTTTTTTTTCTTAAGGTCCCCCAAGTAGCCTGAGGTTCCTGTACCTGCAAGGAAGTGACTTCCTCACTCACCTGCTAAGGCTGCTGGGAACCCTGTAAGCAAGATACCAGATCAATATTTCCATAGGTGTTATTGATTCCATAAATTAATCTTAGTTTCTTAAAGCTGTCTAATCATATCTGAGTCTACGCATGTTCTCCCCAATATGACATTTCAGCCAAAGCCTTGGTAATATAATCAGTTTTCAATTGTGTCCTGTTATAAATAGAACAAGTTTTTATTGAAATTATGCAAATAACAACATTGCCATGAAAAGAAGAATACTCACTGAGAGTTTCAAAATTCTGGAACAGGTAGGGAGAAAAAGGTAAATGTTTTTGTTTGTTTTTTTAAAAATATATTTTATTGATTTTTTTACAGAGAGGAAGGGAGCGGGATAGAGAGTTAGAAACATCGATGAGAGAGAAACATCCATCAGCTGCCTCCTGCACACCCCCTACTGGAGATGTGCCCACAACCGAGGTGCATGCCCTTGACCGGAATCGAACCTGGGACCCTTGCATCCGCAGGCGGACGCTCTATCCACTGAGCCAAACCGGTGAGGGCAAAAGGTAAATGTTTTAATTCTGCTTACAAAGATATAATTTACCAAATTGTTGTAAGTCATAGGTCATCTAAGAGAAAAGGTTTCTTTATATCTAGAAAAATAAAAGATTAAAGAACCAGTAATATTTCAAATAAAAAGTCATTAAATTATAATTATCCTCATCAGTTCATTTGGTCCTAGATTATTAATTCTTATTGATCTTGATCCTTTGTATGCCATTTCATAAATGTAATTTTTCCTCAGTTCTGCAAATTTTCGTCCATTTTAATGGTATGATCTGAAAGTAGATCAGAAACCTGCATTTTAGAGTTAGTGTCAGAGTTCTGTTTATGAATCTCTCAAAAGATTAAACATATTTGCAAAAGGTATCAGAGTAAGACAATGATTCTTTGTAAATGCAAAGACTTAGAATGAGAAGGTTAAAGATCTGATGACAATGCAACTGACAAAGAAATTTGCTTTTCCCCACAGTACTCAACATTTTAAGATAACAATTAGAATTGCAAATGAAAGCTTACCAGGACACTGTAGATTCTTAGAAATTTTATACACTTTCTAGAACATTTATTTTAATCATAGTATTTATTATACATACAAATACAACATAACAATTATTTGCCAACGTTTCCCATATAATTTTAGCATAGAAAATAGGCCTAATTAGTGTAATATCCTCTCTTTTGTTTATAAAGAGAGAAAGAGATTTCTCTTAAAATGTTTCAGGGATCCTTTTAGAAAAATATTAAAATTATTTTCAGGTTAAGAGAAAGGCTCTATTTAATTTTTGAATCTTGGAAAGTGTCTCAAGTATATCAAGAGTTTTAAAACATTTGGTCAAATAGAAGCATAGGACACTATGACATAATACTTAGTTATCTATTTAATTATTGTGACAATACAGACTTCACAGGAAAATACAGAAAGTTAAATAGATGTAAGCAAAATTTAGCTCTTAAAAATTAAGATGACTTGATTTACTTAAGCAATCAAATACCCGAGGATACAGAGCCTAGAAAATGATCTTAATAAAACACAAATCTTTGCTTTCCCTTTATAACCTTCTATTAAGAACATACCAACTGTACAATAAGATATCCTTTTAACAGAGAGAAAACCAAATGTAGTTTTATAGCAGTGTACTTTTGCTATTAAAAGAAAGTTAACTTAAATAAATATATTCCAATCTTAACTTGACCCTATGTAAATTTTTTTAAAGATTTCTTTTCCATAAATCTTTTACAGCTTCCACAAACCTTTTACAACTTTAATAAGCCTTCTACAAAAATCATATACCATTCCGTTTTTGTCCTATCTTTACTTTAGGACAGAATTAGTTCTTTTTTTTTTTTCAACAAAAACAACCCTATGTCTTTTTATATCTTTTCTTATTCAAAAACACACTCTATTTTCCTCAACAAAAATGCATCCCTTTTTTATCCTTTCTTTTACCAAAAACATACTAATTCCTTCCATATTAATTAGAATTCTTAACTCTTAGAAGCCATAATTTCTAGTGAAAACTAAAAGTAAGCAATTATGAGTTATCATATCAACATTTATACATTGGCAAACTCATGAATACACTTTATAACCTCTAGAATCTAGGCTTTTTCACTGAAAAAATAGAATTTTAGAAACATAAATCCTCAACAAAGTACGTAACGTATTCATTAACAGATTCAAATTCATTTTTTAGTTTCTGTGTAATAAGTCAGAAGTAGATAGACTTATTTAACAATTAATGTTTCAGTGTATTATCTTATTTGGAAATGATCTAAATACTCAATAAATTTAACTTGACTAATAATTTAACTTAACTTGGCAAAACTCTATGGTTTCAAGTTACCAAAATATTTTGAAAAACTGTTTAAGTAGACATACTATAAAACATGCATATTATTGAAAAGCTCACTTAAAACTTTTTATCCCATGTACATCTATTTATTTTACAATTCTCAATAATTATGTTTAGGTTATTCTGACAATTTTATCATACCATTATTTTTCTTGCAGACAAATTTTGCAACAGAGAAATATGAACTTATTTGGCTATTAAACCCAGGTAGAACAAGAGTATTGTACTTAATTCTGATAAGAACTTAAGTATTAGTTAAGATATGCCTAACTAACCAAACCAAACTTAAATAGCTTTACAATCAAGTGTTTCCCCAGATCATGTGATCCTGAAAAGCATTGGGGTTAGTTTCTACTGTATTTTTGAAAATTTTTATGTCAGTGCTTAGGTTCTTTAAGCCAATTAAACAGAACTCTTTACAAACTAATTCTGGTAATACCCTCCAGAGGTAGCCATACATATACATATATAGAGAGTCACAACCAGAGACATAGTAGTCTTCTTTTTATTTTATTATTATTTTTTTAAATTAAGAATTATTTTTTAAATATTTTATTGATTTTTCACAGAAAGGAAGGGAGAGGGATAGAGAATTAGAAACATCGATGAGAGAGAAACATTGATCAGCTGCTTCCTGCACACCTCCCACTGGGAATGTGCCCGCAACCAAGGTACATGCCCTTGACTGGAATTGAACCTGTGACCCTTCAGTCCGTAGGCCAATGCTCTATCCACTGAGCCAAACCAGTCAGGGCTAGTAGTCATCTTTTTAAAATTCTAGCCACAACAGGGACAATTAAGGCAAAACCCCCCACTGATTTATAGCCGTTTGAATAAGTGAAGTTAACTTATTCAGATGGCTAAGGCTATTTTTTAATTCATATTTGTGGAGAAGACAATTAAGATTTATTTTGTCCTTGGGAAGGAGACTTGGAGCCAGAGTAATCATTTGTGCTTTTTGAAAAAGACACTTATTTTCTATTTTCTTTGTCAGTCTAAGGATTTGAGGATAGTTAGGAGAGGTGGCTTTGAACTGCTTCTAGAATTGCCTTTCTGGTTTTGCAAAGATTTGTAAAATTATAACAGTTATTCTCAATTCCCCAAAGAACTGGGTTGTGACTTAAGTGACATCATAGGCTGATCTACCTGTCCAACTATACCGCTCCTAATTTGCTTCTTTCCCTCTGGGTACATGGTTTTATGTTAACTTAGGGGAAGAGGCTTTAAAAAATTCCCATTAGGCTTGAAATCTGCAACTTCCCATTTTGCTAAATTTCTGTTCAAAAAGTTATTAAATCCTTTTGTTGACAGTGGTGTTAGAACTTGGTTATGTAGTTCAGCTGAAAAAGAATCCAGAGCCAAGAACTCTAATGCAAGAAATTTATTGAAAAAGTCACATAGGTAGAAGAAGTGAGCCAACTGGGCTGCATGGGCTCAGGAAAGAAGAGAGGGAGAGGGAGAGGGAGAGGGAGAGGGAG
>PVJC01045797.1:0-13565 GCA_004026665.1 Murina feae
GGTGGTGGTGGTGGTGGTAACAGATCAGCCAAGGGACTTTGGTGCATGCATTTAAGCATAACCAATGGACACAAAACACTGGGGGGTAAGGGAGGCTGGGGGAAGGTCAGGGGAAAAAAGAGATATATGTACTGATCTTTGTAAAACTTTATGTAATAAAGAAAAGGTTTTTTAAAAAAAAGAGCCACCAGTTTTTGCTGGCAGATGAAATATGAGCATGAAAAAAAAAAGGACTAACTGCGAGTACAGTATTTTGGACCTAAATATTAGCAGCGTGACTGTCAATCTGATGGATCAGATTGAGAATGTAAGAGAGAATTAGAAGTTTAATTTTGACACATTGGGTTTGAAATATCTAACGGGCATAGAATAAAGAAGTCGGGTAGGCAGTGAGATATGCTAGTCCGGAGTTCTAAGTCTGAAATGGTGTAAAATTGGGAACCTGATATGTCGTGAAAGTTGACATAAGCGGAGCCATTTTAAAATGGAGTTGCCATTCCAGAGGAAATGGCTTGCACATCTTGTCGCTTGAAACTGAAATGTTTGAACTAGGCCAAGGCAACCTTGTCTTACCAACAATTGTTTGGAAAGCCATCAGGAAATAGACATCCCGGCCACAGCACTGATGATTATGGACCCTCTATCTGAATATAGAATCAGTCGCCAACCATGCTTAGCCAAGAGTAGCTCAGTTTACCAGCAACTATAGAAATGTCTTTCCTTTTTTATGTAATTATTCCTTTCCTTTTCTCGTAAAAACCTGCTGCCTTTACCCTTGTGGTCAGGACACTTATTTGGATTTCTTCCTGAATTTGTGCTTCCAGAATTATAATCCCTTGATCCTAAACAAATTCTTATTGACTCTCATTTTGGCTTTTTAATTTTAGGTGAACAATGCCAGTGATGTTTGAAGTTGTGAGGCTGTATGAGATCACATAGGGAGTGAGTATACAGAGCAGTAATGTTGAAGAATTGATACCTGAGACATGCCAACTTTAAGAGGTCTGGGAGATAAGGAGAGATAGCCAATGAGATTCAGAAAGTTTGTTAAAAGAGAGAAAACAATAGCAGGCAAGTGTGTGATCCCTGAAGCCAGGTGAAGATAGTGTTAATTCTTATTCTTAGATGCTGCTTATAAGTCAAGTGATATGAGTAGCAGACCCAAGGTATGATTGATTTGTCTACACCACAACCAGCTGTAACTGGCATTCTGGATCAGATGGTAAGAGTTTATCCTGCTCATTGTAGGGTATCAATATCCCTGATTACTATGCACTAGATGCCAATAGCATGGTCCCAGTTGTGACGACCAAAAAAATGTCTCCAGATATCAAATTTCCTTTTGGAGATAACTGGCCTCGTTGGAGAACTACTGTTCTACATATATTCTAACTTGCAGTATTTCCGTTTATTTAGCCCCTGTTGAAAGCCCAGCAGGGTGGCAGAAGAAAATCCTGAGGTTAAGGCAGAAGTGATTCTCTATCAGGAAGGTTGGGAATTGTCAACAGAAAGCCAGCAGCCTTTACTCCAGACAGAAGGGCAGACCATCCATTTCATGGCTGAATTGCCTTTCAATGATAGCTTGATTAGCATCATTTTCTACCAGGGCATCTTCCAAGCACTTCTCACAGAAACTAACACTACCAACCTTCAGGGTGAAATGGAAATCCTCCAACTTGATTGTGCAGGCAATTGTCTAGACTCTGAAGTGCCTAATTAACTTTGTTTTCTGGGTGTCTCTGTGCCTGGAGGACCAGAAACAAGCAATTCAGCACACTAAAGAAATAATTTCCTAGTGAGGTAATTATTGCCACTGCAGTCAGTCATACTTCCCTTCCCAATGACCACAGAGGTCGAAAAAATAGAGGACACAGGCTCTTAAGAATCTCTCTTTGTTAACCTGTTCCTGCACAGGTTGCAGCCCAGGGAGCAGGCCCTAATTCCATGTCTGGTCCCTGTCCAACCACTTCTGGTGTTTTGAGCCGGGGCTACATCTTACACTTCGCGACCTCAGTTTCCTCAATTGTCATATGGAAATAGAGCCAGTCACTGGCCCACCCTATTACTGTACTCACCAAGGGCCAAGTGAATCCAACAGCTAAAATGATAAACTGATAGTGTTGTTGGAGGAATTTGTCAGCCAGTTTTAAACTTCTAGCCATCACTGGTCCACCCAATGACTAGAGTCTTGTGAATTGATGTGGAAAAACAAATCCTGTAGCTATAAGTAATATATCACCTTAAGGGTTTAATGGTCCTGAAGCTGTTGTTAAATATAATGGTTTAAACTATGCCAGATGTCTCTTTGTTTAGGATTTCCTAAGCTTCTATTATCCTCCCAGAGGATCTTAAAGAAGAAATTCACACATAACTGCCCACCTGGAGAAATATTCCAATTTGGCATTTACAGAGCACCTACTAAGTGTCAGTTACGCATTCACTCACCCACTCTTCACATGGCTGTTTCAGATGTCTTAGTCTGTGCTTTCTTTATCTTTCAGTTAGGGTTGTCAGATTTAGCACAGCATGGGGTATGTTTATATGAAATATTTACCATACACTTATATTAAGACTAGAGGCCCAATGCATCAAATTTGTGCACAGGGAAGGGTGGGGGTCCCATAGCCCAGCCTGCCCCCTCTCACAGTCTGGGACCCCTCAGTGGATGACAAACTGATGGCCACAATCTGGCAGGCGTGTGTGTGTGTGTGTGTGTGTGTGTGTGTGTGTCCTCTGGGGGCCTGCCCCAAGCTGTACTGCGGAGGCTCAGAGCAAGTGCCCCGTGTGTGTGTCCCACTGGGGGCCTGCTCCAGCTGCATCAGAGGCTGGAAACAGGCACCCCGTGTGTGTGTGTGTGTGTGTGTGTGTGTGTGTGTGTGTGTGTGTGAGAGAGAGAGAGAGAGTGAGTATGTGTGTCCCCGCTAGGGGTCTGCCCTCAGCCATATCAGAGGCACGGAGAAGTTTCCATGTGTGTGTATGTGTGTGTGTGTTTGTCTCTGCTGGGACACACTGTGGAGGCTTGGATCAGGCACCCCTCTGTGTTGATCTCTCAGGCTCCTGGCCTCGCCTGCATGTTTTTCTCTCCCTTGAGCTGTGGCCAGGGCTGGTTGCTGCCTGCTGGCCACACTTGCCTGCTCACAGATCATCCTGGTGACCCAGGAGCAGGCCCCACTGTGGGCTGCCCATAGGCCACCTGCTCATTCTCTCCTGCTCCTAATGGCTGTGGTGGCCAGGAGCAGGCCCCCTAACGCGCAGAAGTCCACGGGGCTCTCCTGCACCCGATGGCTGTGGCGGCCAGGAGCAGGCCCCCAAAAGCGCAAATGGCCTACTGGCTGCCCATGAGTTCGCTCTCCAGCTCCTGATCACCGTGGTGGCCAGCAGGCCCCTCTGCAGGCTGCCTGCTGGCAGTGCTTGCCTGCTCCAGAGTGGTGTGACCTGCTCACGGGTTGCCAAGGTAATGCCTGCTCAGCTCATGTTGCCAGGGTGACGCTGCCAGCATCCTGCCCCATTGCTATGGGCACCACCATCTTTGTCACAGAGTGATGGTTAATTTGCATATTACTCTTTTATTAGATAGGATTATTATTTGTTATTTATCTGAAATTCAAATTTAATTGGGTATCTTGTATTTTATGCCACAACCCTACTCTAAGTATGCCCACTGCACTTCTCAGCTAAGACTAACAGCATTTTCATTTCCATTTATTCATTCTCTCCATTGAACTTATTGCCCATTTATGTAAAGATGTGTGGATATGCATGGAGGTTTGTGTATAAGTGGAGAGAAAAAGTGGATAAAGCATAGCATCTCAGAATGTTTTATGTATCAGTTATGCTGCATTAGAGGATCAGAATACTTTTCATTTTATTGAAATGGCTTCATTTTTCCAAACGATTGCATAATTTCTACCTCTAACATCAATTGTGCATCAAAAATATCACCAAAATTGCTAGAAAGAAAAGTAATGTTCCCTATTGCCTCACTAACATCATTGTAAACTAAGCCAGTGAACCAATGGAGCCACTCAGCAACCTGCAATGCAGTTATATTATCTGCTCCTAGAGTGTTTATGGAGAAATGATTGTGTGCAAAATGCACAAGGGGATGAATAAATGAAGCAAACTGTCCCTATCCTAGAAATGGACATTGACACCTCAGGGAGCTTACCATCTAACAAAGCTACTATATGAATAGGGCTGTGGGACCACTGGCCCCTGAAAGATGGAGAGAGGCTTGATCCCCTTGCTTTTTAAGAACTTGATATGTTAAAAAATGAAGAAATCCCAAAACAGAGTTTCAAAAATGATAATACACTTTTTAAAAAATATATTTTATTGATTTTTTACAGAGAGGAACAGATAGAGACATCAATGGGAGAGAAACATCGATCAGCTGCCTCCTACATCCCCTTTACTGGGGATGTGCCTGCAACCAAGGTACATACTCCTAACTGGAATCGAACCTGGAACCTTTCAGTCTGCAGGCCAACACTCTATCCACTGAGCCAAACCAGTCAGGGCAATAATACACTTTTAATATTTACATTTAACAGTTCAACCCTAAAAATTATAACTTGATATCATTGTATTATTCTTCACTCAAAAATGCAAGATATATTTTTTAAACATTACTTCATATTTCATCATAGGTTCTGGGTGGGGGTGGGGTCCTAAAATATAGCAGACACTCATCTGGACATAGTACCTGAAATTCTCAACTTGCAGCTTGCTGTAAATATGTGAAACAGATTTCCATTTCCTCCAAATTTGGACCATCAGGCAATCAACAGATAACCATTTATGTTTACAACATTAATGTTTCTATGGCTGACTCTCCTGACTAATAGCAAAAGTTATTACTAACTACTATGTTCTTGGGTGCAAGTGTGCCAATGTAGGGTCATGTGTTCCTAGTTTAATACTTTCCTTGGTGAGCTATCCCATATCTTGTCAGATCCCAAAGTGGGAGGGGTCCTACAAGATCATCTCTCTTAAGATGACTAACAGCTAATGATCAGATTATCAAAGATGGATTGACAAGGAGCCCTCCCCAGGACATTCCAGGCTGTAGTTCCCTTGGTTTTATTAAAGGTCTTCAGAACGTTTTCCTAGTTTTGGGGAAGCAGAGGTAGTAGAATGCTATATTGCTACATATTCAGAAATATTATTGTGGCAGGAATTATAAATTTATTAGAGACATAGTAGGCAAATATGACCCTAAGATATATTGTTGTTATTTGCCTTGCAAAGTGACTTTTAAAAATTAATTAGCAGAATATAAACATTAGGAGTTTCACACATCCACATATGGATGGCTGGATGGGTAGGTGGGGAGGGGATGGATGGATTTGGATTTCAGCTTTTGATTGAATTTAAGTGTCTGGCAATATGGGATCTGCATTGTCCCTTAGCAACACTTTGCCAGAGCACAGGAATGGGTTCTACATTGGGTGGATGTTCTCCTTTTACCAGAGTCCTCGCCTCCTTCTTGCCCCTTGGTACTAAGCTAAGTGTCAGCTGCCATATATCATGGGACTAGCATTTCTCTTTCATCTGTCAATATACCAATTTTTGGAACTGATATGTATTCAGTAATCCTTATTAAGTACTTATTACATACCATCTACAGGTAATGATGGAAAGACCATTGTTTCCTTCATCTAATCTCTCAATCTTGTGTGAGAGATACATACGTACATAATTAATTCAGTTACATCCTATGACGTGCTTCAATTAATGCTTATTGGAAGAAATATGAGACTTTTCACCATTCCAGAATGGTGAAATTGGGGACTAGATGGACCCTCTCTCAACAAAAGGAATGCTAAAGTAGCCAATCACATAGGATCATATACTGTATGGCTTCATTTTCTGTCTCTACAGAGACACAAAGTATACTAGTATGGGATTTCTTCTTAAAGAGACAAATATGTTCTAAAAATACATTTTGGTGATGGTTACACAACCCTCTGAAGTTAGTAAAAACAATGAATTATATACTAGTGAATTGTATAATGTGTGAGTTATGTCTCTAAGGTTTTTTTTTAATGTAAAATAAACAAACTATGGTTATGGTGGACAAATACTTGTTGAATGCATATGAAGTATAAGGCATGAGTTTAGGCCCTAGAAGAGTAGCCACCAATTAGACTTCACTCACCCTGCCCTTGGGGATTTATAGCCTATCAGGATAGAAGACAATAAAAATTAATTAAAAGTATCATAACTATCAGAAAAAAGAAGCACAAGACATTATAGGAGTCCTTCAGAAGACCTGTCTTTGGGAGTTCTAAACTGAGTTACTTGAAGAAGTGACTTTCAGAAGTAAACTAGGTGGATCAGTGAGGTTTCCCAAGTTAAGAGACCGGGGCAAAGTATTCCAGGCAGAGGGTGGAACTTGCATGAGGGCCTGGAGGGAGGAAAGGGTTTGGTGAAAGAAGGAAAAAGAAAAAAGAAAAGGAAAAAAAAATTCACCTGAAGAATGAGGGGCACAGTGGTATTCAAGGTAGAACTGGAGAGATGATCTAAAAAATTATCTCTAGACATTTACAGGGAGGCATAGAGTCTAGCTAAACATCTTTGGAACTTGCTTTATTTCTATAACATATTTTATGTACTCTATCCAGAATAATCTTTATTAAATACAAATCTAAGTACACAATGCCTCACTTAAGCCTCTTAAGGCCTTCCCATTACTGGCCCTTGACTTCTCCACGTTCCTCTCGTCAATTCCTCCCTCACTAGCTAGATTCCAAAACTATGGAGACATCTCCAAATGCATTTTGCAGTCCCTTGCCTCCATGCCCATGCACGCCCTATTCCCTCTGCCTAGAATGTTCCCTGTGTTCTCTGTTTCCTACTTATCTTTCATGTTTCAACTTTACATGCAGGCTTCCCTGGTTACTTAGGTCTGTGTTACATGCCTGACCTTATTGATCTCAAAGCACTTAATAAACTATGACACAATTGCCTGTTTACTTGGCTCTTTTCCTCAAAATACTATAAACTCTTTGAGAGTATGGATTTGTCTGCCATATTTATCACAGTGTCTCCAGCACTTAGCACAGAGCTTAGCATACAACTGCCAATACAATGTTGTTTAATTAAGTAATCAATATTGCAAGGTGATATTGATCTTGCCCCTAACATACTAAAACTGAATGAATGAATGAATATTTAAGCAGATTTTTCCAAGTAAAAGAAAAGTCAACATCAATGGATGTCATGAATATTTCCATGGTAGACTAAATAATGTCCCTCGTCCCCAAAATGTCCACCTCCTAGTCCCTAGAACCTGTGAATATATTACCTTACATAGCAAAAGGGGCTTTGCAGGTGAGACTGAATGAACGGTCTTCATAAGGGGAAATGATCCTGGATTATTTGGGTGGGACCAAGAACATGAGAGGCAGGCAAGTCAAAGTCAAGGAAAGTGGTATGATGACTGAGAGTCAGAGAAGACATAACAAGGGGGAGAGAGAGAGAGAGAGAGAGAGAGAGAGAGAGAGAGAGAGAGAGAGAGAGAGAGAGAGAGATTGGAAGATGCTACACTATTGGATTTGAAGATGGAGGAAGGAAACAGGAGCCAAGCTGCGCAAGCAGCCTCTACATAGAAGCTGGAAAAAAACAAAGCCTCCAGGCATAAGGAAGCCATACAGACACCTTTGTTTTAGGATTTCTGACTTCTAGAATTACTCAAAAGCTCAAAAATTTGTATCTTTTTAATTACTAAATGTGCGATAATTTCTTACAGTAGCAATAGTAAACACGATATATTTAGCTTCTCTCATATAAAGATACTTTGGAAAATAGGAGAAGAGCACAGAGGGTAGGCATAAATGACTATAACTTTTAAAAATATATATGTGTATATATATATACATGTACATATACACACATATATATACATATATGTATATATGTATATGTATGTATATATATGTGTATATATGTATATGTGTATATATGTATATGTGTGTGTTTATCTATTGATTTCAGAGAGGAAGGGAAAGGGAAAGAGAGATAGAAACATCAATGATGAGCAAGAATTATTGATTGGTTGCCTCCTGCACGTCCCCTACTGGAGATCAAGCCCACAACCCAGGCATGTGCCCTTGACCAGAATGGAACTTGGGACCCTTCAGTCTGCAGGTTGATGCTCTATCCCACTGAGCACCTGCTAGGGCATATATGTATATTTTTTATTGATTTCAGAAAGAGGAAAGGAGAGGGATTGAAAGACAGAAACATCAATGATGAGAGAGTATCATTGATCATTGAGGTGTGCTGCCCTCTGCACACCTCACACTAGGGATCAAGCCAGCAACTGGGTATGTGCCCTGACCCAGAATTGAACACAACCTCCAGGTTCATAGGTGGATGCTCAACCACCTGGCCACACCAGCCAGCTACAAATGACTGCACCTCTTTTTTGTGATCTGATCTACTTAGAACTGATTCCATTCTTTCCCCTTGCTCCTCAGATGAGATGTTTCAAACAGTAATAGTTTTAAAAGAGAAATTTGAACCAGGTTTATTCTATAAAAGTCGAGAGGAAGACTAAAGCAATGAGTATCATTAGAAGTTTTTATAAATTGTACTTGAGATCAATGGTTTTTTTGTTTGTAAATTAATTGGGTAATTCAATGAGTTCAGCTGGCATCAGAATTATACCAAATAGAAAAGAATAGGGAAAATAAAGCTAGTCACTACCAGATTCCTCAAACTTAGTTATATTTAAATCAATTATTCACTTGGAAACAACATTTGACCATTTGCAAAAAGAATTAAGTTTTGATAATTAATTCTGTTTGCTTCCAATTGGCTAGCACAGTTCCGGCATCACTACATAATTTTTTGTTTTTGTTTTTCCAGCCACAATCTCCTCTTTTAGGTCCATAAAGTATTTTAAAGTCAGCATGTGGCATGCCTGACTACTTTAATGAAGTATGTTAGATCACCATTGGAATTTTCTAATAGCGGCTACACTTTTCTTGCCATCAGCTAGCCACTGAATACACCATTAAACCTCATGTTAAATTTCATTATGAAAACCTCAAATGATGTATTTTGTTAAAATCCAAACTATGTTGTGCTCTACCCAAAAGTAATCCAGCATTGTTCCTATAATTATTTTAATTGGACTTTAGATCTCAACTTTTTAGATTTCATTGCAGATTTTATTACAAACCTATATTTGTTAAGAAGTGCTGGCGTGACATTTTCCAGTGACTACATTTTATTATTTCAAAAAACTATTAGAACAAAAATTACCACAGACTAACTCATTTTATGGGATGATTAATTGAATTCCAGATTTCTATGCATTTTTGATGAATGATTTCCCATAGTAAGAGGACTGGAATGGCGTTATCAGGGCACCATTATTCATTTTAATAGGTTTGTACAAAGTGCATATGACCATTATTATAAGACCAGCTGTGAAGATGTAGATTTCATTCCATCTTCATCCATTTTTAAATCTGAAAAAATCAGCTTTGTGAATTAGAGAAAGAGAAAAATTATCCTGGGATTAATAAGTCTTCATTGGCTTCCCCTATTATATAGGAGGAAAACAACTTTTTGATCTATAATTTTCACAAATCTCTTGCTCTATCAATGTTAACTACACATTGTTTAGTCCTACCTAATAATGATGGCTGATGGTTGTAGATGGCTCTCCTCCATACTCCACCCTAAATTAGAAATAAAGTTACTTTTTTTATCTTAAAGTCATAAAATTATCAAATTAGGTATGTGATCTATTTGTAGCAGCAAATTAACAGAATGTTTCCAACAGATTGAATACAGATTTGGGGAATATTCCAAATAGGACTAGACAGTGTTTAGTAAAAGCAAAAAAATGAATGAACTGCATGCATAGCTGGTTTAAAATATAAATGAGATTTTTAAAAGATGATTATCCAGATATGAGAGAATATAAAGAAAATTTTCATCAGTACCTATATAAGCCCTTTGTATGAATATATTAGTCTAGGGCAGATAACTGTATCTGTAGTAGTCCCCTCTTATCCATGGGGGATGTGTTCCAAGATCCCGAGTGGATGCCTGGAATCATGAGTAGTACCAAACCTGTGTATACTAGGTATTTCCTATGCATACATACTTATGACAAAGTTTAATTATAAATTAGTCACAGGAAGAGATTAAAAATAGAAACTAACAAAATATTAGATCAATTATAGCAAGATACTGTAATAAAAGCTGTATATGTGGTCTCTCTCTGTCTACCTCTCAGAATATTATAGTGTACTCACCCCTCTTCTTATGATGGTGTAAGGTGATTAAAGAGCTAAACTTATTCTTGAATCTGTGTACCATCCCTTACTTGCAGTATAAAGCTTGGTGTCACTTGTTTCAGGGATCTCTTACTAAAGTCTTTGTGTAGGCTCAGTGCTGTCTTTCAACATGTGGCCATCAATTGGAACATATTTTCTTTTTTTAAAAAAGTTTCCCCCATCACCGTTTATCCCCCTATACCTTCTTTGACCTCCACCCACCCACCTACCCCCATCCCCTGAGATCGCCACACTGTACCCCTGTCCATTAGTTGTTGTTTTTTCTTTTTTCTTTGCCACACATTTTTGGTTCATGTCTTTTACCCACACGTTTAATTGCTTTCTGACCATGCACTGTGGTGGTAACGTTTGCAGTTTGGGGTACGACAACAAAACCAGCATGAATTTATTTTTCCTTCTTCACAGTTTCATAAATTTGCTCTCATCATAGATCTTGGCAACCTCAGCATATGATTTTTTAAAATTTTCTTTTGGAGTGGAGAACTTTCACCTTTTCACTTAAAGGAAGAACTGTATGCTTCTCTTTGGCGATCTGAATTGCAGCATCACTCCTTTTGTGCTTGGGCCATTTTTAAGTCAAGTAAGGATTACCTGAACACAAGCACTGTGATACTGAGACAGTTGATCTGATCACCATGATGGCTACTAAGTGAGTAACAGGCAGGTAGCATGGAAAAGGAGTGATTCATGTCTGGGCAGGATGGAGCTAGACCAGGGGAAATTTCACCACACTACTCAGAATGGTGTGAAATTTAAAACTTATGAATTATTTATTTCTGGAATTTTCCATTTAATATTTTTGGACCACAGGTGACCATGAGTAACTGAAATGGTGGAAAACAAAACTGTGGATAAGAGGGAAATATTGTATATGGCTTTTTGTGAAGGTTGTCTTTATACTAATTGTATTGAATGTAAGGGCCACCAATATTATAACCAAGATCTTTAAACATTAGGCTCTTCTTTCCAACCAATATTTCACTTGAAAGTGGTGTTTTGAAAATATAATCTAACATCTAATTCCTTACAAGTTCCCAGACCAAGTCAGTTTACAGGTTCAGTATTTCTTATATGAAGGGGAATCCATGTCCCTTTGAAGCAGAACTCACTATCCCAAATGTTAACCCCTCACCCTCCCAAGGGACCTGCAGCAATATTCTAGGGAAAGGGGAATACGCAAACCTTTGAGAAATGATTAGATACGTACTTCCATGTAAAGAGGTAGATGTTCACAGAAGATCAGAGCAACTCATCAGAGACGTGGTTTCCAGGGTGAGACCTTTGAGGAATCAAGAGTTGGCTCACCCTACATAAAAACCATCATGATCAGCTAAGGTTCTGGTCCTGGGTCAAAAAAAAATAACATGAAATGGGAAGTGAGATAAAGGCATTTTAAGTTAGCTCTGTTTTCTTCCTTGAACTCTTATTATTAAAATGATTCTTTTTTATTTTTTGACTTAAATTTTCATGAAATAGGACACTTCTAGAGATGTTTGAATGGGTAATAGTGCCATACACACACACACACACACACACATACACACACACACACACTAGAGGACTGGTGCACAAAAATTTGTATGCTCGGGGATGTCACTCAGCATGGCCTGTGCCTCTAGCAATCTGGAACCCCTCCAGAGATGTCCACCTGCTGGCTTAGGCCCACTCTCTGGACATTCGGGCCTAAGCTGGCAGCCAGATATCCCTTCGGCAGCCCGGGGGCCTTTGGGGGATGTCCACTTGCCAGAGGGGAGCAGGCCGAAGCTGTAGTCGGACATCCTTAGCTCTGCTGAGGAGGCGGGAGAGGCTCCCACCACCACTGCTGTGCTGGTAGCTGGCAGCCTGGCTTGTGGTTGAGCACAGCTCCCCCTGTGGGAGCACACTGACTACCAGGGGGCAGCTCCTACATTGAGCATCTGCCCCCTGGTGGTCAGTGTGTGTCATAGTGACCAGTCATTCCCAGTCGTTCTGCTGTTTAAGGTCAATTTGCATATTACCCTTTTATTATATTGGACTAGGGGCCCGGTGTACAAAAATTTGTGCACTCGGGAGGTCCCTCAGCCAGGCCTGTGCCCTCTCACAGTCTGGGACTCCTCGGGGGATGTCCACCTACTGGCATGCCTGGCGAGCCTGGGTGAGGGGCTGATGACTGTTTGCAGGCTGCCCACAGTCCCTTCAGGGTTTGAGTCCCTACTGGGGTACCTGGGCAGCCTGGCTGTGGGGCTGAGGGCCATTTTCAGACTGCCCACAGTCCCTTGAGGGTTTGAGTCCCTACTGGGGTGCCTAGGCAGCCTGGGTACAGGGCTGAGGGCCATTTTCTGGCTGCCCACAGCTCCCATTGACCTAAGATCCCAGCAAGGCTGGCTGGAAGCAGGTTCTGAGGTTTATTTATCTTCTATAATTGATACACTGTTGCTTTAAGCCAAGTCCTAGGCAGGTAATGCAGCCTCCTGTTGGCTTCAGCTCCGTAGCTTCCATAATTGAAAGAATGTTGCCTTAGTAGAGGCCCAGCCAGCCTAGGCAGGCAGTTTCCTCCATCACTGGTGCAACAGAAGCCTCTGTTTGGTTCAGCTCCATGGCTTCTATAATTGCAACTACGTTGCCTTGAGCAGGAGAGGCCCAGCTGGCCTAAGCAGACAGTTAACTCCTGGTGCAACAGAAGCCTCCTGTTTACTCTAGCTCTGTGACTGCTGGCCTCCATCTTAGCTGGGTTAACTTGCATACAGCCACTCTGATTGGCTGGAGGGCATGGCTTAGGCGTCCCAGAGAAACAGTCAATTTCAATATTACTCTTTTATTAGATTATATTATACTAGGGGCCCGGTGCACAAAAATTTGTGCACTCGGGGTGGAGGGAGTCCCTCAGCCCGGCCTGTGCCCTCTCACAGTCTGGGACCCCTCAGTGGATGTCCTATGATGGCCCCAGTCTGCCAGGCGCCTTTTTGTGTGTGTGTGTGTGTGTGTGTGTGTGTGTGTGGTCACTGGGGACCTGCCCCCAGCCGCATCTGAGGCTCAGAGCAGTCCTCCTGTGTGTGTCTACCTGCTGGGGGCCTGCCCCCAGGCACACCATCGAGGTTTGGAGCAGGCACTCCCTCTATGTTGATCTCTCAGACTCTTGCTCTCCCCTGCATGTTGTTCTCTTTTTTGAGCGTGGCCAGGGCTGGGTGTGGCCTGCCTCCCAAGCTTGCCTACCCCCCATCTTCCTCCAGCCACCAGAAAGCAGGGAAAACCCCACCTCGTGGTCAG
>PVJC01045798.1:0-13553 GCA_004026665.1 Murina feae
GGGCGCGTGGTGACCAGCAGCGTGGCCTTGGGCAGCAGCTTTCTCTTCAGCAAACTGCCCAGCAGGACGGGCACCGGCTTCGGCTGCTCCCAGTCGCCGCAGATGTCGTGGATGAGGGACCCCGAGGGCACCCTGAGCTCGTCGAAGCCGTCGATGACCACTAGGATCTTCTGCCCCTGGGCGAGGACCTGGGGGCCGGCCTCCTGCGCGTCTGGGCACTTCTTAGCCAGGAGCTCCGCGAATGTGCAGGCGCCCTGGCGGCCCAGCTCCTTGCAGCTGAGGTAGAAGGCGGAGTGGAATGTCTCGGGGAGGTGGTCCTGTGCCCAGTCCAGCATCCACTTCTTGGCCAGCGTGGTTTTCCCCACGCCCGCCGCGCCCTGCAGCACCACGGTCAGCAGCCTGCGCTGGGAGGAGGTTTTGGAACTGGAGAACCCTGTGAACTTCTGGCTTCCCTCCATGATTTTGTAGTGCATGTCATCACGGACTCCATCCCAAAATGTGTGCTTCCAGATAGAGCGGAATTTCTCCATCATGTGGCTCAGGCTTGCTCCTTTTCACCTGGAATGAGAGGCACTGGGTGAAGTTGGCACACCAGTCACTCTACTTAACCAGAACATACATACACTTTGTAAAGGACCAGAAATGAGGAATACCAGGAAGGAATAAAGCGTCTCATACTGTACCAAACATTGAACATGTAAGACCGTCTCTAAGACAGTATTTACCCACCTGGCTTCTCTTTTTTATTTTTAATATATTTTTATGATTTCAGAGAGGAAGGGAGAGGAAGAGAGAGAGATAGAAACATCAATGATGGGAGAGAATCATGGGTCACACTGGAGATCCATGCCCCACACTGGGGATTGAGCCCGCAACCAGGGCATGTGCCCTGACCAGAATTGACACTGCAAGCTTTTGGTGGTGTCCAGGATGATGCTCAACCAACTGAGCCACCCAGCCAGGGCCATCATCCTCTGCCTCTTTTTAAACTATAATTTCTATACAATCTCACATTGTTTCTATCTGTTTCACATTTATATACCTTACACTGTGATTCCCCCAGGTGAAGGGATTGAGAAGTATAGATTGGGAATTACAGAAGAGTCACAGGGATATAAAGTACAGCACAGGGAATATAGTCAATATATTGTAAAAACTATGGATGGGGTCAGGTGGGTACTAAAAAATATCAGAGGGGAAGGAACACTTTGTAAAGTACATGATTGACTAGCCACTACGCTGTACTCCTGAAACTAATACAACATCACGTTGGATGCAAACTGGCATTTAAAAAGAGCAACAAAAATGAAACTGAACAACCACCCTGTGCCACATACACGCCGGAAGAAGCCACCACCTCCCAATACTGTCATGAAAGTGCACCAAGGAACTCGAAAGGCTGATGGACCTTGAGCGTTAGCAGGGCTGACACTAAGCACTGATTGTTTGTGCTGAGACAGTGGTGGCTCGAAGCAATTTCCTGACCTGATAGCCTCCAAGTAATTGTTTACTGACCTTTACTAACCTTAGAGACTGTCTGTCTGCTACCTGTTTGCCATGCTTTACTGAGGGTAAGATGTGTATCTGAAACTGAATAAAAAGCGGATAAGCCCAGGTCTCAGTGTGACTCTTCAAGAAAGAGGCTCCACTTGTCCCCCACCCTTTAATGATTCATATTTGTGTCTAGTATTTTCATTTGTGCGTCAGCCCCTCCTTCAGATCCTGAGCCCAGCCATGCAGGTCATGGCACATACAGATGCTGTATCATGGGATTGTACATTTGAAACCAATGTGATTTTATTAACCAATGTCACCCCAATAGATTTGATATTAAAATTTTTCAAAAAAATTTTTTGAGTTGTATGAGTTGCATGTTGGAAATTAATGGAATACTATACAGCTGTAAAGAAGAAGGATCTATTACCCTTTGAGAAAACATGGAGGAACCTGGAGATTATTATGCTAAGTGAAATAAGCTAGTCAGAGAAAGACAAATATCACATGATCTCACTTATAGGTGGAATCTAGTGAAAAAATAGAATCAGAGGCATGGAAACGTGGAACAGACTGATGAATCTCAGAGGGCAGGGGGAGTGGATGGGCAGGAAGAAATTAACCAAAGAACTTATATGCATATATGCATAACCTGTAGACACAGACAATAGTGTGGTGAAGGATTGGGGTGGGGAGGGAGCTTGATCAGGGGGAGCAGTAGAAGGGAAAAGGAAATATCTGTAATTTAACAATTTTTTAAAAAAAGAACCTGTGGCCCTAACCAGTTTGGCTCAGTGGATAGAGCGTCGGCCTGCAGACTCAAGGGTCCCAGGTTCGATTCCGGTCAAGGGCATATACCTTGGTTGCGGGCACATCCCCAGTAAGGAGTGTGCAGGAGGCAGCTGATCGATGTTTCTCTCTCATCGATGTTTCTGACTCTCTATCCCTCTCCCTTCCTCTCTGTAAAAAATCAATAAAATATATATATATATATTTTTAAAAGCCTGTGTTCTCCATCACTGATACATGGCCTTAACCAATTAAATAAAAACAAATTAAAATGTTTATATCCTCAGGCATTAAATGGACAACAGTAGGGATGAGCCACAAGATGAAATGCAACTGTTTAGCAAAGACAGAGGTGAAATTACATCCAATCAGAAGATGGGACAGAGGGGGTGGGGGCGGGAAGAAGATGGATCATGCAAAATGTTTCAAAACACAATGATAAAAAGAGCTCTTGATCGTTCTCTCCCTCTCCCTTCCTCTCTCTAAAAATATTTTTACTTAATATATTTAATATGAAAATGCTCGTGCTAAAATGTGAAGCCAAAACAGAACAAAATCCATCAAGTCACACACTCAGCAAGACCTCCCTCTCCTCAGATGGAAATGTCATGGAAACATGACCCCAAAGACCTCACTTGAGTGTCCACATCATGGATGAGTTTGCCCTGATAAGTGTCAGTTTTCAATGCTGTCTTGGGTCAGCATGCATTTGGTTTTGTGAGGCAGAAACTTAAAAGGGAGACTGGGTGAGCGCTATGCTGAGCGAAATTAGCCAGTCAGAGAAAGACAAATATCATATAGTCTCACTTATAGGTGGAATCTAATGAAAAAAATAGAACCAGAGGCATGGAAACATGGAACAGGCTGATGAATCTCAGAGGGAGGAGGATGGGGGTGGGGGTGGGAAGAGATTAAACGAGGAATTTATATACATAAAAGCATAACCCCTGGACTCAGACAATAGGATGGGGAAGGGGGGAAAGGGGGACAATGGGAGGAAAGGGGAACATCTGCATTAGTGTCAACAATAAGAAATTTTAAATAAATAAAAAAACACCAACAGGAGTAAATTACTGTTAAGCAAACTCCACATTTTTTTCAGGTTTCACCGGGTTTTTCCACGAAAGCCCTTTTTCCGTTCCAGGAGCCAATCCATGTGGCAGTTAGTCAAACTGGTATTTCCATCAGCCTCCATGTCCTCGTGTAACAAGCTACCTGTTATAACTGTAAACCTATAGCTCTGTACTAATAAAACATCTATTTCACATAATGAAAAGGGCGGGGGAGACACGGCCACATTTTTCCAGTCTCGATTGAAGAAAGCAATTTTGGGGAGGTGGTGGGTAAGGAGGTCAGACGCCAGACTCGTTTGGGCGGGGACTCACAGGTGCATCGAGGATTGGAGGTGAGGCAGCTGCTCATAGAAACCCCATGTGGGAGTGGGAAACTAGGTACAGCTGTGAGAGCCCACCCGGGGAGGGGTGGGGTTCCTTGACAAGCAGACCAACATGAGGTGAGAATGAAATCTGATGGAATTTATTTAGTTAATCCTCACCTGAGGATATTTTTTCCACTGATTTCTAGAGAGTAGGAGAGGGTAAGGGAAAGGGTAAAGGAGAGGGAAAGGGTAAGAGACAGGGACAGGGAGAGGGACAGGGAGAGGGACACTGGTTGCCTCCCACCCGCCTGTGTGTGCCCCAACTGGGGTTGGGATGGAACCTGCAACCCAGGTATGTGCCCTTGACTGGAATTGAACCCTTGAATGGGCCAGCTGGCGCTCTAACCACTTAGAAACACCCGCCAGGGCTGGTCTGATGGAATTTTTGATGAGACAATGAGGAGGGGAAAGGCTTGCACCTTAGGACGCCCACACAGAAAAGCAGTGTGAAGCAGGCGGGAAGGCAAGCAGAAAGTTACCCGCTGGGTCTGTGGAGATCCCTGCTAACCAACTCATAAATTGGTTCTCACATGACTCAAAGGAGAGCCGCCAGGATGGAAATTAACACCAGCTGCCCAGCCAGCATGGCTTAGCTGTTGAGCATGGACTTATGAACCAGGAGGTCATGGTTCCATTCCTGGGCTGCAGGCTAGATCCCCAGTGTGGGCGTGCAGGAGGCAGCCGCTCAGTGATTCTCTCATCATTGATGTTTCTGTCTCTCCCTTTCCCTTCCTCTCTGAAATCAATTTAAAAAAATTTTAAAGCAATGAACAAATGTGTAAATAAGTGCAACAACAAACCAATCTTTCCCTCCCGCCCTCTGTAAAGTCAATTTTAAAATGTTTTAAACTTACAATAAAGTCCCCCTACTAAACTGTGCACCTGAAACGAATATAAAATATTGAATATCAACTGTAATAGAAAAAATAAGTGAATAAAAGTTGGTCATGCTATAACAAAAATAAAAATTTAAATAAAGGCACAAAGGCACCTGCTGGAAAGAAGGGCTGTCCTATAGCCTAGAAGGACATAATTGTTAAAGACGCTTTGCATGTCATCAGCAACAGTGCCAGCTTACTGTCACCATAGGCATTGGGGGAGGAGGAGAGGGGAGGGCACAGGACTATGAATTCCATGACATCACTGTCCCGAAGCCTGCATTTCTGTGACGCTTGTAGCGTCTTTTGGACCCGGCTGTGAAACCTCCCAATCTACAGATGAAAGACTGGAAACAGTCCAAGTGCCCATCAGTAGGCGAGTGGATGAAAAAGCTGTGGCACATTGACACCATGGAATACCACGCAGCTGTGAGAGAGAGAAGGATCTCTTACCCTTTGCAACAGCATGGCGGGACCTGGAGAGTGTTGTGCTAAGCAAAATAAGCCAGTCGGAGAAAGGCAAGCATCCCATGATCTCACTTAGACAGGGAATCTAATGAACAAAATTAACTGATGGACAAGACAGAACCAAAGGCATGGATACATGGAAACGGCTAGTAGAGAAGAGAGATGAGGGTTTGTGTGTGGTGCGGAGGAGGCAGGGGGAGGTAGACTGGATAAAAGAAGGTGAAGAGATTAGCTAAAGAACAAAGGAGCATAACCCAGAGATGCAGACAACGGTGCGGTGCTGGCCAGGGGAAAGGGGGTGGGGGGCTCGATGGAAGTGGGCAATGGGGGGTGGGGGAAGAGATAAGGACATCTATAATAGCATCAACAATAAAAAAAGACTGAAGCTCAGAGCCATGCACCACTCGAAATGGCGGGGCTGGGGGGAGGTGGGAGGGATGCAAGGATGACACAGATGGGCAGGAGAGACCTCTTTGGGTCCACGGAAATATTCTGAAATCAGATTGTGGCAGGGGTTGCACAACTTTGTACGCCTACTAAAAATCATGGCCTGCTTAAAACGGGGTGGGGGGTTAGGAAACGGAATTACACCTCAATGGAACACCTAAAAGTGACCTTAGAAGGGGGGTGGGAATTGCATCTGGAAGCACAGGGAGCTGCCCCCCTCTCACCCCGTTTTCTCATCCTTGTGAAAGAGAGCTCGGCCCGAGGACCTCAAGACATCCGTCTAGGAATCTCACAGCGACCTTTACAGCCAGCAGCAAAACAGAACAAGAGGAACTAAACCAGTAACTGCTATTGACTTAAAAGACAGACAGAGAAAGAGGTCAAGAGCTGGTACTCACCTCCCGAGGCAAAGGCTTAGGTCTGGCCTGAGAGTATCCCACGCAAAGGAATCCCCCCAATAAGAGCAGCTCTTCTGCCCGCCCACGGTATTGAAGAGCAGCTCTTCAACTCCGTGGTTGGCCGGGGAGCAGATCTTCCCGCCCACGGTATTGAAATAGCCCCACTGTGGTCATCGATGGGTGCTTCTCCACCTTGAAAACGAGACTCACATTGAAATGACCTGGGCCCTATTTGGGGCGACCCTAATTGAACTGGTCAGAAGCTCCCCGGGTGTTTCGAATGCTCAATCTCACTCGTAGACCATCTAGGGAGGGGTCTTCCACCTCTCCAGGTGGATGATTCTTTGGGCTGGGGGTGAGGGGGGTTGTCCTGTCTATGGTAGGGTGTTTGTCAGCATCCTGACCCCCACCCACGAGGTGTCAATAGCATCTGCAGGTGTGACCACCAAAAAGGTCTCCAAACATTGTCACATGTCGCAGGAGTTGAGAACCACTAACGTGGTTGCAGATGCTTACCTTCCTAGCATTATACCAAGTAGATTGAAATGCATGCGTATTCTATGTCCAGTAAAAGGCATACATTAGGCCCTGGCCAGGTAGCTCAGTTGGGCAGAGTGTCTTCCCAATACACCAAGGTTTTGGGCTCAATCCCCAGTCAGGACACATACAAGAATATCTCTCTCTCTCTCTCTCTCTCTCTCTCTCTCTCTCTCTCTCTCTCTCTGTCAAATTAATGAAAATAGCCTCAGGTGAGGATTAAACATAAAAAGGATAGCATGAGAATCAGTGCCTTGAACTGTTAGCTAAGCACAATAACTAGCCAGCTAAATTAATAAATCACAACATGCATAAATGAAAACATGCAATTGTTTATTGACTCACATAGTTTAGGATTCAGAAAATCAACTGGAAGGCAAAACAATGACATATATATTTGTGGACTCATGTACCATGAGCCAGTTATTACATTATTTCTCTTAATCATCCTACAATGTTTGTATACCCTTTTTTTTTTAAGTGGTTGCAGGGCTGGGGGGTCAAGCCTGCAACCGAGGTATGTGCCCTTGACCGGAATCAAACCCAGGACTCTTCAGTCCACAGGCTGATGCTCTATCCACTGAGCCAAACTAGTCAGGGCTATGTATACTCTTTTTTAAAAAAAAAATAGTTTTCATTGAGAGAGGGAGAGGAAGGGAAGATAGAAACATCAATTATGAGAATCATTGATCAGCTGCCACCTGCATGCCCCCTACTGAGCCTGCAACCTGGGCATGTGCCCTGACCAGGAATCGAACCGTGACCTCCTGCAACAGCCACGGTAGGTGTACCCTGAACACCCCCCACCCCCGATTGACACGCAAAGAAATTGAGACTGAAATATTGAGTGACATCCCCCTCAAGTTCACAGAATTCACAGGTGGCCAGGAAAGGGATGGACTTCAACAGACTTCTGTTGCAGTGGGTTTGGGCGTGACCGACGGATCCTGAAATGGTGACTAAATATGAAAAAGAGGAACAACATGGCCAGAACAGAGAACAGGGTGAACTGATAAGAAGCCACAATCAAAAATACTTTAACAGAATGCGCAGTGTCGTTAAAACAGAGCCCAGCCAGGCCGCGGTCTCTGCAAGGGGGCAGGTGAATGTGGTGAAGAGGGCAGGACCATCACCTGGAGAGGGAGAAATTAAACCCACCTCAGCCTCAGACCCACCTGCTTCCAAATAAGCTCCCTAAATTCTGCCATCGGTGACGATGAAGATGAACATGGAGGACGTTATGCTAAGTGAAGTAAGTCAGAGAAAGACAAATGCTGCGTGGCCTCAGGTATAAGTGGCATCTAAAAACCCTGAACTCAGAAGCAAAGAGTAGAATGGTGGTTACCAGGGGGTGAGGGGTGGGGAAATGGGAAGATGTAGGTCAAATGATATACACTTCCCCTTTTAAGATGATTAAGTCCTGAGGATTTAATGAACAGCATAAGTAATTTTATCATTTTAAATTTTTTTTATTAAACCTTTTTAAATATATTTGTTTTATTTCAGAGAGAAGGGGAGAGGGAGAGAGAGATGGAAACATCAACAATGGAAAGAGAATTATCGATTGGCTGCCTCTACACACCCCCTACTGGGGATGGAGCTCAAAACTCAGGCATGTGCCCTTGACTGGAACCGAACTCAAACTCTTCAGTCTATAGGCCGACGCTCTATCCACTGAGCCAAACCAGCTAGGGCAACAGCATAGGAGTTTTAGTGAACACTATAATAGTATGTATTTGAGAGTTGCTAAGAGATATGAAATGTTCCTACCAACAAAACAACGAGGAGAGAAAAACAGTAACTGCATGAGGTGATGGCACTGTCAGCTAGCGTTGCAGTGGCAATCATATCACCATGTATGGATGCATCAGATCAACACATTGTGCACCTTAAACTTACACAATGCACTATGTCAATTAGATCCCAATCAATAAAAGTAAAAAGGAATGAGGTGCTGCAAGGGCAGGTGTGCTCCATGGTTAGAGCATCGGCCCAAACACCAGGCTTGATCCTCAGGTTTGATTCCTAGTCAAGGACACGTACCTGGGTTGCAGGTTGAATCTCCACCCAAGACCAGTGGATGTGTCTCTCACATTGGCCTCTCTCTCTTCTCTCTTCTCTCTCTCTCTCTCTCTCTCTCTCTCTCTCTCTCTCTCTCTCTCTCCATTCTCTCTAAAAATCAATGGAAAAAATATCCTCAAGTGTGGATTAACAAAACAAACAAAAAAAGGAATAAGGTGCCGATGCATGCTGCAACACAGATGAAAACTTTATACCAAGACGCAAAAGACCACCTGTTAAGTGGTTCCATTTCCATGAAATTTCCAAGGAAGTCAACCCTGTAGAGACACAAAGGAGGTTGCCTGGGGCTGGTGGTAGAAGTGGGGTAAACTGTAAAGGGGAATTTGAAATCTTAGTGGAGCTGTGGGAGATTCTAAAACTGGGTTGTGGCAATGATTGCATAAATTAAATTGGGAAACTTAGTAAAAGAATTACGCACACCCAAAACTCTTTCTAGGAAGTTTTCTCTGAGTGCCTTCTCAGACTCTGCTGCTGGTTGTGACTGTCATTCTACGGCAGGAGTCAGCAGGCTTTCTCTACAGGCCAAATACTAAATGGCAAGACACTGGGTCTCCACTGCGACTATGCAATTTTGCTGTCTCGTAGCAGAAAATCCTGACTCCTGGGGGATATTATCGGGTGAGAATTAAGAAC
Organism: Murina feae; assembly: GCA_004026665.1. NCBI lineage: Eukaryota > Metazoa > Chordata > Mammalia > Chiroptera > Vespertilionidae > Murina > Murina feae. Next base: position 9,165 of record PVJC01045798.1, read on the forward strand.
TCAATAATCCAGCCTTGTGCTCTGGGCTCCTAAAAGCTGAAGCCATACAGCTTGAGAGCAAAGAAATGTTAAGGAGTGCACCTGGAAATGGTTCTTTAACAAAAATAGTCATTGTTGTGTTTAAGGTCTCCATTTGTGGCTCTGGCAGATGGAGATAGATTAGATATAGATTAAATAGATGGGTGGATGGACGGATGGATGGATGGTGGATGATGGATGGAAGGAAGGAAAGAAAGAAGGAAGGAAGGAAGGAAAATGGATGGATGATAAATGGACAGATGGAAGGATGAATAGACAGAAGAATAATGGATGGATGGATGGATGGATGGATGGATGAACAGACAATGGATAAATGGACAGATGGTGGATGGATGTATAGACAGATGGATGATGGATAGGTGGATAGACAGAAGTGTAGATAGAAGTAGTTATATGAGTGGAAGGATGGATAGTTGGATAAATAATGGATGGATGACAAATGGGTGGATGGAAGGATGAATGGACATATGGATAATGAATAAATGGATAGACAAATGGGTGGGTAGATAGTAGATAGATAAATGGATGGATGGATGGATGGATGGATGGATGGATTGACATGGATATTTTTCCCTAGTGTCAGAGACAGGAAACCCTAGCTAACTACTTTTGACTTGTCTGCCTCTGAGTAGAGCATTCAATTATCTTCTAAATTCTGGGAAAAAAACTTTCTTTCCAGGCACAGACACATCCAATTACAACCTCTACACCATGTTAACCGACATGGATGGTGGACACACACACACAGAGGCTTTTTCTTTCCTTGCTTATGGTACCAGCCTTCAGTCAGTAACTCAAACAAACATGTGGGGGCATCCATCCTTACGTCTTCCCTTTCCTGTAAACCCCAGAATCAACCACTCATTACATTTCTGGTATTCCTAGCCCTGGCTCTGTAGCTCAGTTGGTTAAGAGTGTTGTCCTGATACGTCAAGATTGTGGGTTCCCTTTCATGGCACATATAAGAATCAACCAGTCAATGCATAAATCAGCGGAACAACAAATCAGTGTTTCTCTCTCTCAAAAAAATTTGATCAATAAAAAGTTTTCTAAAGAATTCGATTTCATCTCAAGCATAATTTCCTGTTTTCAGATTATACCAATGGAAGCTATTTATGTTGATTTGTTTTCAGTGTTACTATTTTTATTGATTTTAAAAAAGAGAGGAAGAGGGAGATAGCAACATCGATGACACTTGCACACCTCCTCCTGAATTGAGCCCACAACCCAGGCATGTGCCCTAACTGGGAATCCAACCTCAATCTCCTGGTTCATGGGTCAAAGCTCAGCCACCGAGCCAAACTGGTTGGGCTTGATTTTTTTTAAATGAGAGTCAGGTTAGAGTGTGAGCTTCAGGATGACTTTGAGGGGTGGTGAACAAGCCTGGAGACTCCTGGTCAGGGATGCCCTGATACTGCCACAGGCCAGGTCTGATGTGGGCACTGCCGCTCCTACCACAGACCACACATGCTTCAGCCTCATTGCTGCTCCATCATCAGCAGGAGCTTCTCATCCTCACAATTAGTCACCAGCAGCTCTGGCCCAGCATCCCACCTGCTACCAAGAGGGGCAATGGGAACTCCACCTCAGTGCCCCTATACCTGAGCCATGGAGCTCATGGAACAGAGGCTGGGGAGAGAATGGCCTAGCATTTACTGCTCCCATGGGGGGATGTTATTCTTATACCCCAGTAAGAATTATTTTTTTAATCCTCACTGGAGGATATTTTTCCATTGATTTTTAGACAAAGTGGAAGGAAGGAAGGAGGGGGAAGGGAGAGAGAGAGAAGGAGGGGGGGAGAGAGAGAGGAGGGGGGGGAGAGAGAGAGAGAGAGAGAGAGAGAGAGAGGACATTAGCCAGTCTGGCTCAGTAGATAGTACATGGGTGTGCAAACTAAAGGATCCAGGTTTGATTCTGGTCAAGGGCAAGTACCTCGGTTGCAAGCTCCGGGCCTGGTCGGGGGCATGAGGGGGGCAACCAATCGATGTGTCTCTCTCACATCAGTGTTTTTCTCTGTCTCTGTCTCTCCAATCTCTCTAAAAATCAATGGGGGAAAATGGCCTTGGGCGAGGATTTAAAAAAAAGAAATGATTTCTTTCCTGTTCGTTATCCTGTGATTATCCTACCCCATCCACTACTTAAAAAGATTAAAGTGGGGCCCACAACGTACAAATCAGACTAGACTGGCAGCAGGGCTTCTTGTTTCTTTGTGTTTATTTTGGTCTGTTTTGGTGTTTTTTGGGGTGTTTTTGAGCTATAGTGCCAATATTTATTAGCGAGCCCTTGACAAGGCAGCCACAGTGGGCGAGGCATTTCTGGGGCGGGTCCAGCAGTAGGAGCCGGTGGACCTTGGAGATCTACCCCCAGAGACACCACACCCACATCTCCTTATGCGCTGACGGCAATTTGAGGTTTAGATGGTTAATGACTTCATGCTGTCAGCTGTGGCTGCAGGCCTCCCAGAGGAACTAGGAAAAGGGATGTGGACCCACCTTCACTCTCCCTTTGAGGGCGGGGCCACACCCACACTCCCTGGAGGGCGGGGTCACTTTCACACAAGTCTTCCCAGCATTCCCGAGGCCAGCGGCCAGCCGGTCAGGACCCAGGATCATGTCCCTGCTTCTTCCCACCCTGCTCTACCTCGGTGAGTCTGGACAGAGGGGCGGGCAGGAAGGTGGTTCTGTAAGGCTGGGCTGTTCTCACCTGTGTTTCCTTCCAGGACTGTATATAGCCCAGAGTACTCGGGTTCAAGAAGGTGAGTATTTGGTTTAATATTCCCAAAGACTAAGTAGGGTTTGGCCAGATGACAGCTCCTGGGGGGCTGGGAAGAGGGGCCCTGGCATTTAAATCCGTGGCTGTAAGAGGGAGGAAATGGAGGGATGCATGAGACACAGACACACGTGTAAATTTCTTGCCCCTTCTTCTAGGAAGTCTCCCTCAACCTGTTATCACAGCTCTGCCTGGATCCATGGTCCCATTTTATACACCAGTGACCGTCCTGTGCCAAGAGCCTCCAGACGCTGAAGCCTACGAGATATATAAAGAGGAAGAACCTGAGCCCACGAACGGAAGGAAATTACTGGTGGCTGGGAAGACCAGCACTTTATCTTTCCAAGAGATGAAACCAGACCAGACAGGACTGTACCGCTATTCCTACAGAATTGCAGGACACCAGTCCCAGCTCAGTGACATCCTCCATCTGGTGATGACAGGTGAGTGGGACCCAGGCAGCAGGGCCGGGAGGAACCTCTTTGCAGAGGGGAGAACCAGGCTCTGAGATACGGAGCAGGAAGCAGCAAAGCCTCCACCTCTAGGAAGGCATCAGGGATGATGCAGAGATACAGTCCCTCAGGGCGGGACACGGAGGGGATAGAAGCCAGAGCCACGTCTGCTGCTGGGTACAGGAAGGCACAGCACATGAACATGGCCTCCCCTTTATCAGCAAAATTCCTTCTTTCTCAGGAACTTATGACAAACCCTCACTTTCCAGCATGAGAGGCACGGTGGTGGCTTCAGGAGACAAGGTGACGTTACAGTGTTTCTCCAGAATCAGATTTCATGCATTTATTCTCACCAAAGAGGATGCACCTCAGTTCACCCAGAGACAGAGCTCCACAGCCCAGGACAATGGACAGCAGACCACCTTCCACATGGACCGTGTCACCTCCACACAGGCAGGGACCTACAGAAGTTACGGTGCCTTCAGCAAAGACCCCTATGTCTCACCCCAGTGCCCATTGAAGCTTGTGGTCAGAGGTGAGGAAGGCAATCCATCCCCACCTCCCCTTCAGGAGATGACACTGTCCACTTAGGGAGTGACTGGAAGAAAGAGAAGAGTGTGGTGAGAAGCCCTTGGCAACACCATCTGCTTCCACAAAAGCCACGAGCACGTCACCCGCACACACCACACAGGCCTCCTAGGAATCGCAAGGGGAAACTCTTTTTGAAGAACATGATTCTCTAACCACTAGGCTGTACACCTAAAAACAATGCAAAGTGACCATGAATTATCACCTGTAATTGAAAATTGAAAAATTTTTTAAAACCTGAGCTGTTCCCACTCACTGTTCCCTTCCAGGGTTGTATCCAGCCCAGAGCACTCAGGCTCAGGATGCTGAGTCTCCTCTTAATGTTCAAGGATTGAGTAGAATTTGACCGGATATCAGCTCTCTTGGGGGCTGGGAAGAGGGGTCTTGGCATTTAAACTAGTGGCTGTAAACAGGGAGGAGGTGGAGGGTGGCATGAGAAACAGACACACCTATAAATTTATTACCTGTTTCTCTAGAATATCTCCTCCCACCTGTTATCACAGCTCAGCCTGGATCCATGGTTCTGTATAATGAACCAGTG